>CM053503.1:52912909-52981214 GCA_028627145.1 Eidolon dupreanum | reverse complement strand
AAAGAAAGAAAGAAAGAAAGAAAGAAAGAAAGAAAGAAAGAAAGAAAGAAAGAAAGAAAGAAAGAAAGAAAGAAAGAAAAAGAAAAAGAAAGAAAGAAAAGCCATAGCACAATAATACAGAGAATGGACTTTAGCTACTGTGCCAATTATGGTAGCCACGAGCCACATGTGGCTACTTAAATTTAGTTAATTAAAATTAAACAAGATTAAAAATTTAGTTCCTCAGTCATACAAGCCACATTTCAAGTGCTTAATAGCCACCTGGGGCTAGTGGCGATCCTGTCATACAGTGCACATAGAGAAAACTTGTGATATCAGAAAAAGGAATTCTAGAACCTTATGATTTTGTTACCTTGTGCAAATTACTTTATGCCTCAGTTTCCTCATCTATAAATGGGATAATAAATAGTGCCTATTTCACAGGATTCCTCTGAGGATTAAATGAGTTAATATTTGTAAAGAGCTTGGAACAATGCATGGTACATGGTAAGCCCTAAATCAGGGTATGTCAAATAAATAAAAACACACTTAATTTCTTATCTGAAATATGGTATCCAAATCCAAATATATTCATCACGAATAAAAGGGGGTGGGGTGAGGAATCAATTCTTATTGTTTCCCACCAGCTGTGGTTCTCGTCCCACCTCTTCCTTTGGCCTCTACTCATGTTTGTTTTGTTCAGCTGGGATGACCACCAAGCAGGAGCTCTCCTCTATTGCACAGTGAGTGCTTGATAAATATTTATGCTAGAAATAATAATGATCTATATGGAAAGGAATCGCTCCATCATCTTGGAACCGTAGCCTCTGCCAAAAAGTAGATGACTTCAAGCAACTCGGCAGTGCTCCATGGCAGATTAGGAGAGGAAGTGAAAAACTCAACTTGTTTGGGGATTTATGATGAGAAATAGCTCTGGTAACCGAAGTCTCTTGGATTCAATCCAGACTGGTAATCCCACTTGGATATATATTTGGGTGTTTTATCATAAATACAAAAAAAAAAAGTCTCTTTGCCTGAGATACTCAAAGCGCATGTTGTTGAATAGAATTCTTCCTCACTCCCCACCCCATGGGGATGGTGGACAGATTGTGAAGAGAGAAACTGTTGTTATTAGGGTATACACCCAAACTATGGACATGGCTTTCTTCTTGTCTGGGAAATTTTTGTAACTACAAAATGTAATTTGTGCCAATGACTAGCATAACCCTCATTACAAAACAATTTGCCTTCTCTCATGCCATCCCTATACCAGGTTTACCCTCTATTCTATCTCTATTCAAATTCTTTCATTCTTCTAGGTTCTTATAAAATATCCTTCCAAGAGACCTTTTCTGATCATCCCAGCTGGGCATACTCATGTCCTCTTCTGAAATCTTTGTGTTATTAACAAATCGTCTCTATATATATTGTCTGTGTGCTTACATGTTATTTCCTCTATTAAACTAATGTATTTGCATCCTCTGCATCTAGCACTGTTTTAAACATACCAACTGTTGCTCAATGTCTCAGACTGTTAGCTGCCTACTCCAACATTCTTTTCCCTCTTTTTATTTAGAAACAGAGCTCTGCTTTTTAACTGGGCCTCTCTATGTAATATTTTTTAATTTAAAATAATTTTAATACTAAATATTTACCAGATTCTTTGACAGGTAAGTGTAGCCATTTGTCTAAGTGCCTGACCAATAAGATAGAAGCAAAAGCGTCATATGGAACTTTCAGTAAGTCTCTACAAAAGGAAAAAATGCATGCTGTTATTCTCCCCTCTCTCACTCTCTGCTTCTTGGAATGCAGATGTAATGGCTGGAGCTCTGGCAACCATGTCAGATCATGGCATGGTAGTTAAGTGCTGAGGTGGGAGTCTCAGCAAAGTCAGAAGTCTTGGTCTACAAAATCTCTTGGAGTCATCATTCCAGGCTAAAACTGCCAACTTCTAGGTATTTTTTTAACATGAGAAATATTCCTCTACCTTTCTAAGCCACCATTTTGTTGTTTTTCCTGTCATATACAGCTGAAACTAATTTTAAAGAGTACATTCAACAATTATTTCTACCAATTTATATAATTATGCAATTATATACACTTTCTACTTAATAATAATATATTCAGATTTTTAAATTTGTTTATTTTAATAAACTTCCTTTCTTAGAACAATTTTAGCAAAATTAAGCAGAAAGAACAGAGTTCCCACGTAACTGTCCCCCCTCCTATACACACACACACACACACACACACACACACACACACACACAGCCTCCCCTACCATCATCAACATCTCAGACCCTGTTTTGTTAAAATTAAAGAAGCAACATCAACACATTATTACCAACTAAAGTCCATAGTGTATATTATGATACACTCTTTGAGTGTACACTGGTTAAATTCTACGAGTTTTGACAATGTGTAATGACATGTATCTATCATTATAGTATCATGCAGAATTGTTTCACTACCTTAAAAATCCCCTATGTTTAACCTATTAATCTCACATTCCCTCTCTCCAAATCCCTGGCAAACACTGATCTTTTTATTCTCTCCATAATATTACCTTTTCCAGGATGTCATATGATTGGAAGTATATGGTTTTTAGCCTTTTCAAATTGACTTTTTTCACTTAATAATATGCCATTAAGGTTCCTCCATGTCTTTTCATGGCTTGATAGCTCATTTACTTTTAGCAATGAATGATATTCCATTATATGAATAATACCAGTTTATTTATCTATTCTCCTACTGAAGGATAGCTTGGTTGTTTCCAAGTTTGGGCAGTTATAAATAGAGCTGTTATAAACATACATGTACAGGTTGTGTGTAGACATAAGTTTTCAACCTTTTGGAGTAAATACCAATGAGCGCAACTGCTGAAAGATAAGAGTATGTTTCGTTTTGTAAGATATTGCTAAACTGTCTTCCAAAGTGATTGTACCATTTTGTATTTCCACCAGCAATGAATGAGAATTCCTGGTATCTCATTGTTGTTTTAATTTTTACTGTCAGGAGAGGTGGCATTGTTATCCTCTCTAGTTGGCAGCAGAGGAAACAGATCCAGAAAGCTTCCCAATTTGTCTATAATCTACATAGGTAAGGAATGATAATTCATAGACTTCTCAGCCATTTGGCTAATGGAGGCTTTCTTGTCGAACTTCTCAGGGTTGCTCCCTCTGATGAGAGCCCAGAAGCTTTCTCAACACTCTGAGATGCGACCATGTCTGGCCATGCCTGTGAAATACAGAAGAAAGGTGATGTTTGGTAAATTGATATCTGTAAGGAAAGAGCAGTCACTGAACAGCACATACTGGGCTGCCAGGAGCATGCTGGGCAGAACCTCTTGTGCTTATTTTCAGGCAAACTTCCCTTTCCTTTACAATACAGAAACAACCAACAAAACCAAAAACAAATAACACAAATCATACTGAGTCCCTCGTGTATGAAGCACCTGTAGAGTACCTAGTAAACCCTCACAGCTTTGCAAACAGCATTTTTTATAGCAGGCTTTTATTTCTTCTTGCACATTTCAAGTAAGAATGCTAAAGTTTTGTCCTTTGAAAAAACTAGATTTTCTTTAGATTACTTTTAGCACTGAAATCTGAATATCTTGGTTACTAATCATCCTGTGCTTTTAGCTCAGGATGGTAGTACTGTGAATCAAAAATAAAATTGATGTAAATGAAAAAATGTATATTTTAAAATTATAGCATATGTCATTGTTCTCTGCTCATAGGTGATGAAAATCAAACTCTTTGAGAAGAGAAATCAAGACAAGAACTTCTGAAATAAACATATTTTTTTGAATGGATACACTCCCATAGTGCAGAATTTCTCCCAGGCCTTTGAATTATACCATTTTCAGTAACAGTAGTTTGAGGTTTTTGGTTTAGCATATGCAGAATGGAGGACATCTGGGAAGTCACTTAGTTACTAGAATTAAAGGATGTAAAATTTGGGCAGAGATAGTGGGGGTGGGGGAGAGTGAGGAGTGTTGGATTCCTTTGGAGATTAACTAAATTTCTGATTATTCGATAGAGCATGTCTTAACATTCCATACATACATTTTTGGCATTGCTCTGAGTCAATCAGCCAGCTTTCTGTTTATTGCTTTACCATATTGAAGAAGTAAGTAACATCATACAAAATAAAAAAATAAAAGAAATTCTCTGAAGTCAAAGTAAGAAATAAAGAAAAGGTAAGATTGTGGGAAATAAGAAAGAAAGGTAAAAAACAGTGTGTGAAATATAGAGTCAAATCCTCCTTTTTTCTCATGTTGAATTATAACATCAGTGATGGCTGCTTCCTCAGCAACGATGAAGCAGCCTTCAGCTCTGCCAACATTAGCCAATGAATTCTCAGATTAAGGTCAAGCAAGTCCTGGTTTTCTACTTTTTTCCAGAAGGACTATGCCAAACTGCATCTGTCAATATCAGAGATTCAAGATGACTAGAGTCCATAGACCACAGGTTTCTTCAGAGTTCTGTGCTCCATTGGAACACATGGCCATCTTTTTAGTGGATGTGTTTAACTAGAAGGCTTTGGGCTGTACAATGGAATATCCATCTGAAAGTGGCTTCAACAAGAAATCAAGAAGTATAAGGTCCCAGGATTGAAACAGTGGCTCAATGATATCATCACAATATAAAGATGATTCTGGCTTTTTGTTTTGTCAAACCTATGATGATGCTTTTGATCCTCAGGCTTGTCTCATAGTCACAAAATGGCAGCCACAATTCTAAGGATCATATTTTTTCACAACTACCTCAAAAAGAAAAAGGGGTAGCAGGGGAAAAACAAAACAAAACAAAACAAAACAAAACAAAACAAAAATATAAAAACACTTTCCTCCCATATCTCTCTCCTTTAATCAAAAAGAAAAATATTTCTTTGAATCCTCCAAGGCAGAAATGGCCAGAACTGAGAAATGTAGCTAACTGTAGGTGCAAGATAAGGCTAGAAAACTGGGTGCCTATCTGGATTTTCAAGTTTTTATCACAGAAAGTAGGCTGTGCTAATGAAGATGGGGTAGGAGAATGGAGTTGTATAGACAACAGTGTTGACCATTGCCATAAGTTCAGGAAAATTGCTGGATATCAAGAGGAAAAGTCCTTCCTGACACAAATGATATTTAGAGTTCTTGCTGGGATGCAGGACTGTCACACAACCAAATAATTCAGACTTGAGGAAAAAGTCAACTAAGGTCTCACAATGAAAAAAGCCCACCATCTCTTATCAGATTGATTCTGTATTCTAGTCTTAGAGAAAAACATAACACTGAGGGATCAACTGGTTAGAAGATGAAAGACTGGCTTTATCCTTGTTAATCGTCTCCCATAGTTCTGTTTCTTAATTCTGCTAGTCTCAGATGGGATTCACTCTATAAAACTTAGCTTTCATTGATTCCCTGGGGCCCAAATGTTTTTCACTGAACCACTGCAGTTGAATATTTTCACAAAGTTTCCCATAGAGAGATGGAGGGCGAGAACCCACCCAACCCAATAAAAACTGCCATCTCCTCATCCAAGACCTCTAATACTCACCAAGCTCAGAATATTTTATTTTTCTGCTTAAGATGAAAGGAGTATTTTGAAATAGCCAGTAGTTCAAGATTGGGTTCATCCTTATTCAAGAGTCTCAACAAATTAAGATGATCTTACCTTACCTTGCAGAAATTCCCCAGTTCTTTTTATTTGCTTGAACAATGTGTTCGTTGAGAATTTTAAGTTCTTCCCATGCTAGGAATGCAAATATTCTTAGCTCTCATAAAATAATCTTCTCTTAATAAAAGAAGAGAGAGATCACCCACAAAACAAAATACTTAGTCTGGGTTCAACTTGAAGAATTGAAAATATTTGTGTTATCTTGGTTTTCAATAGGAGTTGCCCTGTGGGATCAAATCGCTATTTGTCAGGGCTGATATCCCCACCTCCTGTTTAGTCAGAATCAGATGTACCAGAGAAAAGGAAAAGGAAAATAAAGAGGGAAAGTCAAGCCTATTGCACCTGGCCCATTGTGTAATAACCCACGCTGGACTGCGAGGTGGGAATTCCTTCTTGCCCCTCCCTTCATGTGTGATCATTTTACACCCTGGAACATGAGACTTCATTTCCTTGTATCTTTTTTGTTCTAGTTCACATAGCTTTAAATGCTAGTCATGCTCATTAAATCATCCAATTCTTCCTCAAATTCTACTCTCCGCTGCCTCAGCAGCCCCCTGTGCTAGTAAGTGCCACAGGTTGACTATGATAGTTGGGTTAAATGGAAGTTGGTTGATTTGCATCTTTTTTTCTTCTGCTTATTTGTATTTTCTATTTTCCAGTTGCAATGAATGTGCCCTGTTTTTATTTGGAATGAGCTAAAAAATAAATACATTTCTTTAATCCCCAGGAAGTCCCATTTGATCTTGATTAAATGGGCTTATTTGAGAATTTTGTTGTCTCCAACACTACCTGAGAAATATACTCTGAGAGGAAGTAAACGAACTAAAGTGGAAGCATGGTGCAATGGAAAACTGAGAAAGTTATCCAAAACAGCCTTTCTCAGGATATATTTTAGCATACTCTATTCCTGATGACTGCTCCACCATAAAAGAGTTCTGTAGACAAATCTAAGAGACACTCTGCATACCACATCTATGTGAACGTCTAAATCATAAGTTAAAGGCTCTGAGAGCTTGGCAGTAAATAGATAACTCGTGGTCACATTTAACCCAGTGTTTTCCCAACTTATTTGTCCTTGGAACTCTATTGTTTGGGACATGTATTAATTTCTTGCAGAACAAATGTTTGAGAAATACTGCCTAAACACTTAAGGCAAAACATCTTCTTTTCCATAAGTAATTTCATCATTAGTCACTGCTCTGAACTCTTGTAGGAAATGCCTGGAGGTAAAGAGTCAGTATGCAGTGGAAAAGGGTATAATATTTGGAGTCAGAAAATCTTGGTTTTAACTTAGGTCATAGCATAAAGTTCAGTTTCTTAAATCGTGGCACAAAGATATATATATTACTACTCATGAAGAATTCTAAGAGAATTAGGTAAAGCAATGAAGCAAAGGGTCTTGGGGGAAAAGTAAAGCATTAGATAATTTTTGGAAATTATATTCTACTATTTGTTTGATGCTTAAAATATGTTATCTTGAATTCTTTACTATAATTTTGTGTTATTAGTTGGGGCAGGGTTATTGCAGGAACAAATATGACTTAAATCTCAATGCCTTTATATAATAAAAGTCTTATCTTTTCCATTGTCATTGTTTATTTCAGATGTTTCTGTTCAGATAATTCTCTTCAGTTGTTCTCCCCTAAGTAGAAACTCAGGGACCCAGGTCCTTTCCATCTTGTGGCTCTACCATATTGTGGCTTCAGGCTCAACCTGGCAGACAGCAGACAGCAGGACAGCAAGAGAAGCAGGAGATCATGGAGGAACAGACAAAACAATTCAGGGCCTGGAAGTGGCATACATCACTTCTCCCATTCTATTAGTCAGAACAAGTCATGTGACACCCTCCCCTTCAATGCAAGAGGCCTTGGAAATGTGATATTTCTGCATCCTAAGAGGAAATGAAATAGCTGCATAAATACATAACATTGTCTCAGGCACAAGGCCTGAATCCCAACGGGTCTATAAGCACCTCCATTTCTAACTTTTCAGCCCTAGCTCCCAATAAATGTTAATGCTAATAATTAAGCAATTTAAGGAAGTTTAGTCTACAGCTATGCCACCCTGAACTAGCCCCATCCCATCTGATCTCGGAAGCTAAGCAGTGTTGGGCCTGGTTAGTACTTGAATGGGAGACCACCTAGGAAGACCAGGTTTTGTAGGCATAAAAAATAAAAAGTAAGGGATTGTAAGCTGACAAGGTCCTTGCAATCTGTGAAGTCAACCAAGGATTGCCTCGCCTAAAAAAAAAGTTTGTTTTTCTCTCTGAATTATTTACAGTGACCTCAATCAGTTAACATGTGGAACAAACAGCTTCCAAGTTACTGTACACAATTACAGAGAAAACACAGGGAAAATACTCTCATGGAAATGCAATCTGATGAGGGAGAAAGAACCCACATAAATATATCTAAACACCAACTACAAACTCTGCTAAATATTCAAAACCAACTGCAGCTGTACAGAGGAAATATAAATCTGTAGAGAGTGAAAAAGGCAGTAAAGAAAGGGAGTGACCTGGATGTCTGAATTAACTGGAGCCAAGAGGAGGTCACTGGTAAAGACTAAACTTTATACAGTATTTTTCAATAGCGTATTATTTTCCTAATTATAAAAGGCACAAAGTTTAGAAAACATGGAAAATTACAAAATGTATATTTTTAAATCTCCTATAATCTCAACACCTATACACCACTCTATATACATTATTTCTGTGATGATGATTGTAATTTACTTTTTATATAGATTCTACCAATCTCTTTTCTAAACATACATTTTTTTCACAAAATATCCTACTCTACAGTTTTGTGGTTCATTTTTTTAAAACTAATCCTTATAATCTGAGTAGTTCCCAATATTTAAACGTGACTTTTAACTGGCTGCACATTCATCTATGGTTGGTCATAAATTGTTTTTAATTTTTCACTCTTACAAAAAAATGGTGTATGGAACATCTCTTTACATTCCTCATTGCATATATATCTCTGATTATTTTGCACTCCAAAAGTAATAAATGATGACTAGCATTGTTGAATTTTATGATGTATTTATCTTGAATTAAGTTCCTTATGTGCAGTATCTCATTTAATGCTCAGAACAACTTCAGTATTGGCCATATTATTAGAGCCATATTCATTTTACACGTGAAGAAACAATGATTTAGCAAGGTTAAATAGCTGGCCTCACATGGCAGAACTGGGATTTGAACCTGAAATGGCTGACTTCAGGTCTAAGCTCCATTTACTGCGAGAGTACTCTTCCCCAAGGGTTCGCTTAAATTCTCACTAGTAGATTAACCTCCATGGAAAGTTGACAGAGTAATGGATATGGCTTGAGAAGAGGCATGTATAATCAGGAGGAATGGTTTATGTGATGGCTTAAGGAAGAGAGAGGGTAAAGTTTTATGAGGGATAATAACTTTTGCCAGGTCGAAGTAAAAAAATATGAGTTAGTATGTCCAGGGAGGTAAATTTGTTTCAAAAGAGGGTCTCCAAGCCAGAGTTCAGGATTCTTTAGAAATTATTTAAAGAGATAATGGGAGTGCCTGTCCAGTCATACAAAGGGGAGTGATGTCAAAACAATACTTGATAAAGATATACTTTGTTTCATTCTTTGATTTAGGAAACTGGCTTTCAGCTTGTGGAAAGAAATAGGATCTGAGTTTTAGAGGTCCTTTTGGAGACCTTTCGTCATAATTTCTTCCAATTTGACATGTTCTCTGTGGGAATGCAACTTTCTTCACAGTAGCTGCAGAATTTGAAGGGAGCCCTAAAGGCATGACCTTGGATGCCTCTTCCATTTCCAGGCTCCAAATACAGCCACTTCTCTTAGGGCATTCCAGATCACAGACGAAACCAGGAGTGATGGCTGATGGAGACAAGAATGTTGACCAGAGAAATGTCAGAGCATAATATAGCATGATGGTTATGAGCACAAGCTCTGTCCTTGGACTGCCTGGGTTCCAATATTGGCCATACCACCTAACTAGCCATATGACTTTGGGCAAATGACTTATCTTCTATGTGTCTCAGTTTTCTCAACTGTAAAATGGGTAAATAATGCCTACTTCATAGAGTATTGTTGGGATGATGAGTAGCATAATAATAAATGCTAGCTATTATTATCTCCACAAGGTAAAGGGAGATATCTTGATAATATTTTACAGTCAACTCTTTATTTTCAGCTCGTGGAACACTGTAGGTCTTCAGTAGATGAGTATGGATTCAAACTGGGAAGCCAGTTCTTCCTAAGTCAGATAACTCTTGACCCCTAAGGAATAAACATGTCTTGACTGAATATCCTAAACATGAATGCATACAATTACAAACAGAATATCCCCTAACACTTCCCTTTTCCCTTCTGAGCTTTCTGACCAGTGACACAGACGCCCAAGGCCTCTCTATGAGCAACACAGAACTCTCGGACCCATGTCCCTTCCCCTCCCCTCTCCTGTGTGCTTACTTCCCTCCTCCTCTCATTGTTCACTGCTCGAATATTTTCTGTGCACACACATGCACATGCAATTTTAACCTTTGTACTCCTTTTCTTCTTTTCCAGTTCTTGTCCTGTTGCCTTACTGATGGTGGAAGTTGAACGAGGCCAGGGGCATTTTTCTTTCTATTTCGCCCTTTAGTCATAAGTGATCAGACCGAATGAGACACCTAGAGACCTAGTATCTCTAGAGTTTTCAGAGTACCTCAAAGCCTTCTACAGAAATTACTCAAAAGTTTCCATCTACTAGCTCAAAATTTTATAACAAAATTAGTCCTTTTAGATGTTAACATTTAAAATAACGTATAAATCAATCACTCTTGTGACAATTGATTAAAAATATTAAACATAAAATGATAATCTAAAAATGCAAAATAGTTTGCTACACTATGGGTTAAATAGCACTCAGAGGGTAGTCTGGGAACTAACTCCTATGGGTGACATTGTTTCTATGGGAAAATGCACTCTGAATTCCAGACAACCCATTTACCCACTAACTTTTGGAATATGACTGTTTAGTAAGTTGGAGACTGACTAAAAATACCAAATATTTTTACATATTTTTTATCAATGCATTAAAAACACATTTTTTGGTTTTATCTTAATAGATTGAAGCAAATTCTAGACTCTTCCATAAGAGTTGCTTTCCCAACCTCTGAAGCACAATTAAAAGAGGGCTTGTGGATTGTCTGTAAAGAAAGGGCCTGGCTATTATAATTAGCTTAATGTATGAAAGATCAATTATTTTGAGACAGTAGACAAACAAAATCATTCATGTCGTTGGCAGATTTGCACAAATGATTTCACAAGGGTAAATCACTTTCAGGTCACATAGGACAGATGTACGCAGTCTATGTGAGAAAGTTTGGGAAACATTTTTTATTCTTTTTTTAAAGGCACACACTATATGTGGAATTAACTGGAATCTTGTTCTTCGTTTCTTTATTATCCACACAATAACGATAGGTCCTACTCATAAGGTGGTGTGACATTGATATGTTATTAACTTTCTTTTCCTTTGATCGTTTTTTAAAGAATATAATATTTTCCTTTGCTATCAAATGTTGGGTCGTCTTTGAGGTTTTTACACAGGAGAATGAGTTGAGGAAACACATTTACGGAGGATGGTCTATTTGAAACTCATTTTAACTGAAAGAAAAACTGCAGTCCCTGGAATAAAAAGGGCCCAAACTGGTCAGAAGACCTGATTTTTGAATTGAGTGACTGAGCAAGTCACTCACCTCAGAGTCTCATTATTTTTATCTGCACAGTGAAGGGTTTGGTGTTTATACTTGAAGTTCCTTTCCTGTCCCAAGTCTTGTTTCTTCAGTGAGTAATAACGCAAGGATGTGGGGATGCCTCTTGTCTTTCCATTCACACCACTTCAGTGGGGAGCAGAGAGGGACTGTCAATATCACGATGACTTTATTTTCAGTTCACATTAACTTCAAAATGTATTTTAACAGATAGCAAGTTAGGTGTTTATGAATACAAGTCAATATTCTCCAGAATTTGACTTCTCTCTTTTCTTATTTCTTTGTTTTCTTCCCTCCCTTTCCTCTCTCTCTCTCTCTCTCTCTCTCTCTCTCTCTCTCTCTCTCTCTCACACACACACACACACACACACACACACACACACACACACAAAGGCTTTGGCTTGGGAACACAGCTCTGCAGGTCAAGATCTAACAAGGGGAAATCCCTCATGTGCTGAAACCTTGCAACCCCAGAAATGAGCCCTTTATGAAAGCTGAAGTACCGCTGGGGTGAGCCAAGAAGCCACTTGTGATTCCAGCCAACTGTCCCCAGTCCAGACCATTCAAAGGGAAGGACTCTGCCGACCTCCTGCCTCCAGCTGTCCAAATCCAGGAGGTGCAGCACCTGCTCAGGAAAGCTCCAGCTTGTAGGGAAATGATGCTGAGGAGGCCACACTTTCTCTTTTGCATTGGCCACACTGTCCTTTTCTTAACTTCAGCTATTCTTTCCCTGGATTTTGAATGTCTGACTATTTTCAGATTGTTTTCATACATTTAGTTCCTCCCACTTGTTAAATTTTAAAACTCATGACAAGTGGGAGGGAGGTAGGAAGGGGTCAGGAATGGGATAGGGTAGAGGTGGAACGGGGGCAGGGAGGGGTAGAGATAAAGGTAGGCTGGAGTGGGAAGGGAGAAGGTGGAGATAAAGGAATGCAGAAATAAGTGAAAAGAACAGTAGACAAATAAGCAAACAAAACAAAATATTTATTGAGTGCCTATGACTTGCTAGGTGGTGTTGTGTTAGGCACCAGGCACACAGCAGTGAACGATGCTGCCAGGTCTCTGCCTCACGGAATTTATAGTCCAAGGAGGGAAGATATTAAACAAATAATAACAAATACTTTAACAGTTACAATTGTGATATAATTGCAATGAAGAAATACAAGGGACCTTGACCTAATCCAGAAGGTGGAGAAGGTGGTGCTCAACAAAAGCTGGGTATTTTTATACCATTTTCCAAATAAAAATGTAGAAGTAAATTATATTGCAATATAGTGTTTGTTTTTTCCAAGTGAAACCCTAGCACATATCTTGCTCTGCCCCACCCAACACCCCCACACAGGAAGCTCCCTCCCTCCTCTCAGGATCAGCCTGGGTGTTCTGTGGTTCTTACTCCATTCTTTTTTTATTATTAAAGTATAGTTAACATGCACTATTATATTAGTTTCAGGTGTACGACATAGTTACTCGACATTTATATACCTAACCAAGTGACCACGATTCTGAGAGCTCTACTGCCATGCTCTTTCGCCCACCTCACAGGCTCGCTACGTGGCGCCATCTAGAGTCTGACAGCCACATTCTCATAGCAACGGAGTACAATGACGTTTAAAATTCCAGGATATTTGCTATTTTTTGAAAATTGAATGAATAAACAATCAATTTTAAAAAAATAAAAGAATGAGTGAATGAGCAAAGCATCAGGCAAATACACAAACAAGACAAAAACTTTCATTCACTGTCCTTGGCATCCAGACTGAATTTAAAAGATTTCCAAGTTTTCTAGGAAGAAAGGCTTTCTCCAGACACTTTCCAAGATTTGTTTTGCAAAGCTGCCAGGGACAATTATAGACAATGAATTGGAAGTAACAAGTCTCATGGTGACATCCAAAGTGTTTTAAATCCAAACCTCAGAGCTCTAAGGTTCTAAAAAGATGCCTACAGTTAAATTAAATTTGCCTTGTTCTTAATAATAGCTACTTGATAATTTATTGAACAGTCCATGTTACAGAAATATCTATGGCATTAAAAAAGTCTTGTGGGGTGGGCTAATATTACATCCGTTAAGGAAATGAAAAACATGCATGAGGTTTGTCATTTTTAAGTCACCTTAAGGCAAGATATCTAGCTCTGTGTTACTACTGCATTCCAACTGGCCTGATAAGAACAACCAAACACATTTTAAAAAGGTTATCCCAGATATAAAGAGACAAATGGAACTTATCTTTCCCCCTTGCAATAGACATATCTTTTCCCTCCCAAAAACTTGTCCTAAAGGAAAAAAAAATTCAGATAAGGAAAACTCACATTCATTCTTCTATTCACTCATTTCATTTAAACATTTTTTAAGCAACTACAGCAGTAATGTAGAGATTAAGGAAAGTTCTGCCCCAGGGTGCTTATGGTCTAGTTGGAGTGGGTTGACAGCAGCTGCCAAGAAAGTAGATATGACAAGAGTGAGCTATTTCTAAATGCTATCTAGAAAGAAGGAGAAGCACAGGGTGTTGAGAGCAGTGCTAAGGGGCTCCTGACCAGTTTGGAGAGGACAGATTAGAGTGCTATGTCTTTAAGTATCAAATTTTTGGAAGGCTAAGTTAAACACAAAGATATTTACAAACAGAAAAGCAAAGGTATCTTTTTCACTGGAACTTTTCTATCTGAGATTTAGAGTCAAAGAGAAAAACATAATGAAAATGATTATTACTAGAATATAATTTCCAGGAGTATAAAGACCATTTTGATCTGCATTTTGATCTGTCCACTCCTTTAACTCTATCACTTCCCAAAATGTCTAGCACATCATACCAGTCACTAAAAATTTGTTGAAAGCTAGATGAATGTTTAACAAAAACCCTGTTACACATAGTAAAAAAAATCACTAAATAGATGTTTCCATCATTCACAATTTAGTTCAAGTTGGTTTATTGGCATGCTTTCTTAAAAGTCATTGGCTTTTAATAATTTTAATGCTTCTGCCTTTCTTCCTCTACTCCAACCAATTTCAATGCTTCTACCTATATTTTATTTGCCTACCTCAATTCAATTCCTTCTTGTGTCTCCAAATTTCCTTCCCCCTACTCTTCATGCATTGCTTCGGCCATTCAGGTAGGTTTGTTTACAGTTCCACCAACATCTTGTGCATTCCCACTTGCAAACTCTAACTATTTTGGTTTCCCTCAACTTGATTCACTCCCCACCCCTCCCCCAGATCAATAGAAATTTTCACCATTCTTCAAGAACTATTTTGAACTCATCATACTCTCCCTGACTAATTCATTCTCTCTTTCTCCTCCTCTCCCTTCACTATTTGAAACTCATATCTACTCAACAGTCTATGCCACATTAATGAATCTTAATTATATAAAACCCTTACATCCTTTACTTTTATGGGTGTTAGTCTTACTTCTCAACTAGACTATAAATTTTTAAAGTTTACAGTTCATGCCTTATTCTCCATATAAATAGTTGGCTGGCACAGAGATTCTGAAAAAGACAGTGGTAGAAGATAAGAGTGTGAGGAAAACTAGGTCCAAATCATGGAAAGCCTTGAATGCCAGGTTAAAAGATTGACTCTAGCTTTTAGGCAGAGTCAGTCAGAAGAAAGGCAAGATTTTCTAAGAAGCATCCTCTTCTCTATAGACACTTCACCTTTACTAGCCATTATAAAGAAAAATCATGGAGAAGAAAAAATTTAAGAAATACCTTCTATGGTTCTCAGCATCTTGATTTCCATGTTCCACAGAATTTTCTGAAAATTATTATGTATGTTAGGTGAGTGGTTAACTAAATATCCTGCATTTAATTCC
This sequence comes from Eidolon dupreanum, assembly GCA_028627145.1. NCBI lineage: Eukaryota > Metazoa > Chordata > Mammalia > Chiroptera > Pteropodidae > Eidolon > Eidolon dupreanum. The sequence continues at coordinate 52,966,016 of CM053503.1, read as the reverse complement.
TACTATCACTGTTATTGGTAAAGATTGAGTCTGGTGGTCTTCATGAGATTTCAAAGGAGCTGTGTTCCATCAGGGTTTGGATAGGGCTGAAAGAGCTGATGATACTGCTTTTGACCGAATTGGGCAGAGCAGTTATCCAGAGGCATGCTGAAGAAATGATAAAAGAATAAAAAATAAAATATTAAAATTGTAGAATCTATGTTTAATAAATTCTTCTCCTGAGAGGCAAAAATTTAATTTAAGAAGTTAATTTAAAAAAAAATTTAGAAACTTTAAATGTAAATGTTTTTTATAAAACTTCTCTTCTATATGGAGAAATGCAATAAACCAAGAGTTGCATCTTTGGACTCAGAGAATGTAAATGAGCAGAAGCTAAAGGAATTTATTTAGCAATGCTCTGGTTTTTGCATTCGAACACTTAGGCTGAAAGAGCGATGCTTTATTTTTCCTCTGAAATGTGGGATTTCTTTGCCTGGACTAGCTTTATTAACTATGTCAGGAAGTAGTCTATCCACATTATTCATGGATTCTGTAATTACAAATTTTCCTACTCACTACAATTTATTTGTAACCCTAAAATCAATACTCTTAGTGCTTTTGTAGTCATTCACTGATATGAACAGAATGGTAAAAATTTGAGACACGCACACTCCCAGCTGAGCTGATGCTCTGACCTTTTGTTTCAACTGCCAAACAATGAAAAAATTGTCCTTTTTGTGATCTATTTCTTGCCATATTTTTGTAGCTTTGTGCTTTTTGCTGGCAAGTTTGCTTTTTAAAATGTCCTCCACGTGTAGTACTGTCCCGTGTTCCTACGTGTAAGAAGGCTGTGAAGTTTTTATGGAGAAAATATGTGTGTTAGCAAAGCTTTGTTCAGTTATAAGTTATAGTGCTTTCTGCCATGAGTTCAATGGCAATGAATCAATAGCATTATATAAATAAGGTATCTTTAAAGAGAAATACATATAAAACAAGGTTATGTATTGATTGGTTAACAAAAATGTTGTGATTAGAGACTCTCACAACCTTTACCCTATGTTTCCCCTACAAGCGATAATTCAGTATTTGCTAATTCAGTGTTTGTGATGACTTTATAGCACATAATTACTGAAAATGATAAGAATTAATTGCATATGGATTAAAATACTTTACAATTTTTGATTTCCCAAATCATGACTAAACATTTGACAAACTATTAGTCCACACCAAGTGTAATGCAGTGTCTGAGCCTCAGCTTTGATGTCAGATGTATTTGGGTTGGAACTCAGATTGTTTACCCATCAACTGGGTGACTTTATACAAATCACTTTACCTTTTTAAGGCTATATTTCAAGGTTGTTAAGAGAATTAAATGGGATGATGAGCATAGAGCCTAGCACAGTTAGCATATGGTAAGCCCTTGAGATAGTTACTATCAATTGTTCCACTTTATTTCTCAAATAATACAATCTCCAGTTTAATGGCTCATGAAATTATAAAAATAAAAATGATCATCAACTTTCTGTTGACAATATTCTTCACTCTGCAGAAGGGCTCCCAGTGTCTTACTCACATAGAATGCATGTTATGAGTCAAACTGGAAGCTGGAATCCCAACTTACAAATTATGGACTTATAGTTTTAACATATTCCCAGGCGGTACCTGTCAAAAAGGTGGCCCTCTACTTACCATATTACAGGCATTGTTTGAAGCTCCACGTACATTCAGCTCATTTAAGTATAGACAGCAACAAAATGGCCCTACTGTCAATCCCCAGTTGCAATGACAGAGTCCCAAAAATTGTTCAATCTGCCTTTCAGTTCAAATTTAAATACTATATCTCAATCCATACAGAGTTCACAGAACTGGAGACTTAAAGTGACTCCTCCAAACTGTTCATCCTGCCCACGTACTCTCTCAAGTGTGGAGTGTTAGTCTTGAGCTGCAGGAAAGCACTACCTGGCCATGCCTTTGAATATTAGAAAGTGCTCATCTTTGAGACTGTGTCTCAGGTGGGCAGCCATGCCCAGACAAGTCTAATTCCACTGCTGGGTGGAGAGGTAAAAATAGACTTCAGATTCTGTTGATGAAGGGGAGGGAGAGAGGGCAGAAATCCTCAGTGTTTTGGCCTCAAAGGGAAGCATCTAAAAATTAATCATATCTTTTTCACTGAGAAAATTAGCTCCCAGTTAGCATTTCTCCTTTACTTCCTTATTCTAAAAGAATGCATGACTCCTTCCCAGCTTTGAGTTGTATTTCCAAAGTGTCTCTACTCTCATCTTAACTCCATAGTGAATAGTTGACAGGAAAGGGGAGGAAAACCCATTTCACCTTACTTGCTTTTCAGAATGTTGCCTTATCTTCACCATTAAAAATCTTGCTTTGTTCTCCCTTACCTGGTAAAACAAAGTCATGTCTCTTACTTGAAGGGAAAAAGAGATTAAATAGACCCTGCAAATAAGAAGAAATAGCCCTACAGTCCCAGAATCTCTGCTGATTGAACACTGCTGAGGTTATTAATCACAAGGGCTTATTTCCCAAAGAACATCAGAGCACATCTGGAAATTAAATAAAAATAATAGGAGGGTTCAAGTCAACTGACATTTTCCAGAGAATTCCTCAAGACAATTAATAAGATGCTGCCCACAGAGGCACATAGAAACTTTGATTCTGTTCTGCCTAAACAAGACTTAAAAAAATAAGTATCAAAATTCACCTCAAATAGTTTGGTTTTTATTAACTGCCCTCTCTTGAGGGGCTCCATGTAGAACTGAAATCTGCTCTCTTTGTACTTGTTTCTTTTGATTTGTTTTTGTACAAACTGAATGCAAGAGTGGCTATTTCTAAGTGATCTTTTTGACACTATATAATTCTGACAGCCAAGTTACTCTGAGCCCTAAGGCTATGTGCTTTGGGAGGCAGAGATGTGGAGACCACACCTCTCTAGAGAAATACTTTGATTAGGTGACTGTCACCGAAGAGCCAAGGTCAAAATTAAGTCTGGATTAGTCTCTCCCGAGACAAGAGGGAGGCATTCATCTGGAGATGGTCTTTGTTAGTGAGATGGTTGTTAGACAGTGCAAAGGAGGTGACTTCAACCTTTTCCTTTTCTGTGAAAAGCAATGATTACTACTTGTGGTTTGGTACAGTCAGCTTGTCAAGAACCATGGAGTTGGCCCAAATGGAGGTAAGAGTCGAGAAGGAGCCAAGTCTGGTCTTTATAGCCCTCGCTCCTCCCTTCTTCTTCGCTTGCTCTGTCCCAACTGGAGTGCTCCTTCAAGTACTCAGAAACCTCTAGCAGGTCGTCAGATGCTCTGGGGTCCCCAAATCTCTATGAGTTATCTAACTTGGGTGTTATGAGTTGAACTGAGTTCCTCAAAATCCATATGATTAAGTCTTAACACCCAGTATCTCAAAATGTGACCTTATTTAGGAGATAGAGTGTTTATAGAGGTAATCAAGTTAAAACGGGGTCATTAGGGTGGTCCTAACTGGATGTGACTGGTGTCCTTATAAAAAGGGGATACTTAGAGACAGACATGTATACAGGGAGAATATCATGTAAACATGAAGACGGTCATCAACAAGCCAAAGACAGAAGCCTGAGCTAGATCTTTCCCTCACAGCCATCAGATCAAGCCTGCTGGCTCCTTGATCTCAGACTTTCCAGCTTCCAAAACTGTGAGATGATAAATTTCTGTTATTTAAGTCACTCAATTTGTGGTACTTTGTTATGGCAGAGCCCTAGCAAACTAATATACTGGACTACACAGTTCCACTTATTGTATATTTCGTTCCCAAAATGGGAACTGCCAACCTGAGGGAATTCTTGTTAGGGTCTCTAAGACACATATTCATTTCTTTCTTAATTTCTTAAAGCCAAGTAAGTATGCTGTGTGAATAAGTCGTGTAGGTTGCCAACGATTGTGCATGACATCCCTTTCTAGATTTAACTCTCATCACTTTCTCTCTTTCCTCACTCTTCTAGCTGTACCAGTCTACTCATTTCCTGGAGGGAAACCCATTCTCTCTCCTTAGAACCTTTGCACATGCTCTTCTCTATTCCTTAAAATGCCCCACATATGCCAAGTTCTGGCCAACTGCCACTAAACTTTAGTCCTGGATGATCTTTGGGAAACCCTTCCCTGAACTCTGCCAGAACTGAGTTAGATGCCCTTCCGCTGTGACCCCACAGCACTATGTGCTTCCTCCTATCAGCAAACAGATTCTTTGGTGATCACTGCTTGTTTTGGTTTCTCACATACTAGACTGGGGAGGGGCTACTCCAGGTTCAATCTCATATTCTTAACACCAGGCTCAGTGGGTATCACAACATTAATTTTCATACATTACAGTAATGCATCAAAATGTTTTGTTTTTGTGAATTTTCTTAATCGATAGATATGAAACCACATATTGGTAGACCTCACATTTTTTTACATTGAAAAGTGGTTCTCATCCTCAAAGTTTGGAAATCATTGCTCTAATCCAGAGGTCCCACAGAAGTGGCCCAAGGGCCTAATCCAGCCAGCAGATGGGATGGTTTGGCCAGCCCAGTGCTCCAGATGTCTCTGGATGTGGACATTTTTCCCGGGGGTGTGTGCTCTGCAGGCACCAGAGGCTCCCTATTCCCACTCTCTGGCATTCACCTCTTTCCTCATTAGCGTTTCCTGTCTGGACCCTGAGGCATTGGTTCCTTGAAAACATTCCCCCCAGATTCTTCATCAAAATTGACTTTCCTGACATTCTCCTCTTCAAACATGTTAATCTAATTCAAAACAAAGATTTAATAGGTTGTCTCTTTCGGAGAAAACCTGTATTGTGTCCAGAACCTGTGAGGGAGGCGGTTGTCTGGGGCATGTATGTGCAGGCCATTTTTTTGTTGGTTTTTTTCCCCCCTGTAATCCTGCAGAACAAAACACTCAAAGGAAAGGTAATCGGTTACTTCCCTAGAGTTTCACTTGTCTTATAGAAAATATATAAGGCCTGAAAACAAATTAATTTTGATCAACTTTCATTTTTTTTTTCTGGACCCTGCCGGAGACACTAACGAGCAAAGGAACAGCCAAATCAGGGGAGCGTGTAGAGATGGTTGGAGTAGAAACAGTCATATAACCCTCAATCAGAATAGCATATCTCTAGGCAACAGACTATTTGTCACTGAAAGTGAGGTATATAATGTTGTTTTATGAATCCTCTTATCTCTTTAAACAACTTCAGAAAGGGGAAAAAGTAGTTTCATCTTAGAACATATCCAGATTGTTCTGGGTTCGCACTATGGTAGGGTTTAACTCACATAGAAATGTTTGGTGTATTGATTTTGTGTCATGCAGCTAAGGCTGACAACCAGGGCTTGATAATAAAGTGCCCTTCCAAGTGGAGGAAAAGTCTCCGAAAAACAGTCTGTCTACTTTCGGACCAATTCTCTCTTGAGTTCCACCACCCCCATTCAACCCCTTTCCATATAAACTTCCCAGAGGGGACACTTTGGGTATCTTGGAAAGCCCTGGTTTGCATGCTAAATGCAGCTTCTCTTCTGGTTCCTCTTATAATCCTGTTTTCAAGGCTGACACATTTTTCCTCATAGTTACTCTTTCTTTCCTCCCCTTTCGCCAGTGTTTAGTCAACATGACAATTGTCTTATACATCCATGACTTCAGATCTTAAACATTTTAACCAGCAGTGGAGAATTCTACAGTGCTCTTTCTGAAAAACTCAGACTATAATCTGCTCCCTTCCCCCAACCAGCTCACTGGGGCAGTGATTTCCTCAAAGAATTCCGACAAATTAGTTAGGCACGACTCCCCTTCCTGAAACGATGTTAGCTGTCTTTAATCAAGCTTGCTTTTCCAACTGTTCTCGATTTGATACCTTAAAGTAGTTACAGAGTCCTTCCCCCTAACTGAAGCTAAGCTGACTAGCTTATCTTCTTATTCCCAGCATACCCACAAATGCCGATAATATTTTATGGAAGGGGTATGGGTGATGAAGAGGGAAAAGATTCATTAAATCCTTTAACTTGAATAAGTTACTCTTTTCATAGAGACATTTTTTTTTAGCCCAAAGACAAATGTTTAAAATCAGAATCCCAGAAAGAGGCATCTCAAAATCAGTCTTAATGCTTTAAAAATGTTAATACTTCCTCTATGCATTTGAATAAATGTTTAAAATAAGACCACCTTAATTATTTGATGCCAAAGGCATGAATTTCCTATACTAATCACAAATGGCATTTACTTGGTGTTTGCAGTACTAAATCTCAACTTTTGAAGTCAAGGGGTTAAGTTATAAATACCAGCTATTAGATAGCTGTAAAATATTTGCCTAAAGGCTCTGATAGTTTAAAGCTTTCCATTATGTGTATATACAGATATGTATATTCTTGTAGCTATGTATAGTTTAAGATACATATGTATCTCCACAACACCTCATGTGTGGTCATGATATCCATCACACAAACTTCTGCATTTTCCAAACCCTGGGATACAATTTCAAACCCTATATAAACTGACTTTATACTGCACATATGCACCACGCTAGCCCTACCACGTGGATGGCGTCATTATTTCCACATAGTCTGATTCACAGTCCAAACCCAGGAGAGGGTCTCCAGGAAAAGAGGTTTTAGGACCAGGTTTCCAGCTTGAAATTCTCCATGGGAATTTCCAGAATAACTCTGATACTTCAAGAGGAAAAAAAGCGAAGAAGGACTGAAAACCAGAACCAAAACCAAATAAAAGGAGAAGCATTAAAAAGTTATGTGATGAAGTGGGATGCTGTAAAGTTTTTATTATGACTTGTTTGGAAAGATCTTGCTTAACAAATGCAGTCATCCTCTATTCAAATGCAAAGCAATAAAAAAACTTTATAGTCCACTATCACATGCCATAATGTGTATGAAATGGTTAAGCCTAATCAGATTTTGGAAGAGAACATTTCATTTGCTCTTCTAGGAAATTTTGCCCTTTAAAATTTGGGGGGGGGGGGAGAGAAATGAAGGAAGAAAGAACTTCCTACAGAGCTATGGGGATGAAGAATTGTCTGGAAATTATATGAGAAATGGATACAGAAAGGGAAGTTATTCCTTTACCTGAGAAAGAGAGAACTAGAGGGGGAAATAAGAACTGTCTTCACATGTTTTCAGGGCAATTTTGTAAAAGAGTTATTAATTTTAGATTTAGGATGTGAAGTTATAAAGTACAAAACTAGATCCAATTTATAAACGTTGGGATGAAAGAAGGGAGGTAAATTTGACTCAGTAAAGAAACTTCTAACATGACAGCTTCTTAAAAAAGGAATGATTTGCCTTCAGAATTAGTTCTCCATGTCTATAAGATCTAGCAGGGCCTCAGTTAAGGTCATATAGGAGTGTTGTACATGCAGGGGACTCCTGTAGCACATCGACTCTGGATGAGGTGACTTGCGTGGTACCTTTCATATCTAGTGTCTCTGAGTCTAAGATTTGCTTTTAATTCCATACTGGAAATTAGAGACATTCCATGTCCCCTGTAAATCTGAGTATGTAGCCGAATAGTATTTTCATTAGGAAAAAAAATTTTAAATTATAAATTTATTCTCATTGTTTAGTGCTCCCTATGAAAAAGGAGGTTTCTTTTCTAAAGTAGGAAATGTCAGAAGTAAAATCTTTTTTTGATCTCGAGTTTGGGATACAGAGTTTTTCTATCATTTATTCATAATCTTTTTGTCAAATGTTTTCAAGTTGGGAATCACAATATGTTGAGAGGCTGTGGGGAAATTCCAAAAGGTGTAAAGAAATCAGAGCTATAAAATTCTGAACAGAAATTTCATGTAAAGTATATTAGTAGATTCCTTCCACATTATCACCTCTGATTCCTTTTTTCCAAATCGCACATCTGCCAAAGGCTCCCTTTCCTTTTGACCCCCTCCTTTCCTTTTACCTCCTGTGTTCTCCTCAGTTCTGTTCTTGCCTCCCATAGCACCTTTTCCTTCTGAGGTAAAACAAAGGAAAGCTATTCCTATACCTCTCTCCTTAATAGGAGAGACCAAACGGGCTCTCTGAAGGGATAAGGGATAAAAATGTTGGAGAACTGCTGAGCTAGTCTCATTATCTTACTCTCTGTTTATCCTCAAACTTGCCAAAATTTGCCCAGGAACAGACTTACTGCTCTCATTTAAAAAGATTCTCTCTTTCTTCTACTTTCTCGCCAAACTTAATTCATGATACAAGAGACTCTGAGATGGAAGAGGGCAAGGTAATAAGCCCAGGATGAATTTTATCCTTATTAAGTACCTTTCATTCCTCAGAATCCCCAAAGTCCTGACAATCTATATTTCATGCCCTTCTACCTCACCACAGAAAGTTGGATTCTATGCTGTGAAGGGAATGCACAGTACAAGCAGAGGTAAACTCTATTCAAGTCTGTTCATCACTTCCATTATGCATTAGTATTTCTATGACACTTTATATTGGTCAATGTTATATTACTCAGTCTAGACAGGAGGGAAAGGGGGTCTTCCTGTAAATGGTATTTCCACACATTTTCCTCTCTTTATTTACCTTCCTTCTTGGGTTCCCTTTTGGGGTACTAAATTTTCCCTCTCACACAGAATTCTTCTTATTTAATTCCTTAAGAATTCATTACAGATTGGCGGTTGCCAGAGGCAGGAGGTTGGGGGATGGGTGAAACGAGTGAAGGGAGTCAAAAAGCATAAACTTTCAGCTGTGAAATAACCATAAGGTAATGTACAGCATGGTGACTATAGTTAACAATATACTATATTGCATATTGAAAGTTGCTAAGAGAATAGATCTTAAAAGTTCTCATTACAGGATAAAAATTGTAACTATGTGCGGTGACAGATGTTAATGAGACTTATTGTGGTAATCGTTTTGCAATATATACAAATATTGAATAAATATATAGTACACCTGAAACTAATATAATGTTACATGTCAATTATACCTCAGTTTAAAAAAAAAACAACTTCATTTCAGGAAGTTCTATGAGGAGAGCATACTTCACAAAACACAAAATAAAAACCACAGAGTGACATTTTCTTTTTAAGTTTTTCATTAAGTGGAACATGTTATGAAATAAAATATTATAAATGTGACTAGCACAAGACCCCACCGTAAAGGAAAAGATACCCCATTCACCAAGCAGAAGAGGGGCGTATGAACTACATGAATCTACCACTATCCATGAAACCATTAAAATAGCTGATACATAGTACATGCTTAGTAGGCTTACATTTTGTATCTCATTGATTTCACACAACTACCTTATGAGGTGATTCTCTATTATTTTCATCAAGAAAGAGAAAGATGAAGCTTAGAGAAGTTAAGAAAGACATGTGCAAGATCATGCCAATTCTTTAAAGAATTTGAACCCACGCTATTCTGACTCCAGAATCTACTCTCTGAATTGTCATTCTCCACCCTGTCTTGGGTATTTCTTCAGAGATGAACATGAATATAACGACTGTTTCCATTTTGGTGGACCCTTCTAACTGCTTCTACCTCTGTTTAGGGTGAATACAGTCTTTCTCCAGTTGTGACTGTAGGGGTGAACCCCCAAGCACTTGGAATTTTCCATTATTGGGTAACTCCTGGCCAGTGGAATTTTTATTTAGGTTCCATTCCTTTTTCACTGCTTTTTTCAGTTCATCCTTCTCTAAAGAGTCTATGCTTGAACTTGGAACTAGGGGGGGTTGGGGAGATGGGTGGGCAGAGTGCAGTGCAAGCATTCACTTCTCACTGAAAGGGCAGCTGTCCACTGAGTTCACACAGTAACTTGAGTAGGTGTGTTACTTAATACGCCACGAAAAAATGCCCACCCCGAGAGTCTAAAATTGTGGATTTAATAGGCCTCCCGCTGCTGCTCGGCTGCCTTCCAAAGGCCCGCTGAATTGCTTCCTCTGCAAGCAAGACCTTCTGCCAGAGGCTCTGGGGTAACTGTGGTTGCTGATCTGCGGCAAGAGGTGACAGGTGGCCACTCTGCAATTGTGGGATGTTAAAATTGATATTAAAATATTTTTTCTAAAGGGAGAATAGGGACTAAGTAAAGAAAAAAAAGAAAAAAAAAGGCTGCTTGATACTGCGCCCTAATGTTTCTGTGTGTCTTTGGAGAAGGTGTGCTGGCTCTCAACCAGCTTTCCACACTCAGAGACCTGAATTCTCTAAAGACTCATTCTGGGAAGATCTTGGCATGAACACACAGTGGCTATGCCCAAGCCGGGTCTTCACAGAGATTTGTTTAACCAGGAGCCCTCACCCAGCCATACCTCCTCACCAACATCAAGGAGGTTGCTCCAAGAAGAGCATAACTACTACTTTTACAGAGGCTGTTGCCTTTTTTTTTTTCCCTCAAGAATAGCGAGGAAATGCTACAAATGGTTTAAGACATGACGATTCAGGAGGCAATAAGCCTTCTTATTTTTGACCCTAGGAATAATAAACTTCATTGAACAACTAGGAGCTTTTTACAACTCACCAGATGAAATTGTCACCACGTGGAACAGTGGGAGGCAGGACATTCCTCAGCCCATCAGAAGTGTTGCTTCATAAACTTTAAGAGTCTAAACAGCCTTTTAGTAAAACCCATCTCCTGCTAGAGACAGTAGGTGGGTTGTTTTTAAAAACAATGTTTTTCAGGAAAAAAGCAAGAGATGTTTTGATAATACAATTAAAATATAGATCATATGTTTTATATCCGTGGCTATGCTTTTGTTCTTTATTCAAGTTTCTGTTGTTTAAAACTTTGTGGAAATAGCTGCTCCTTAGGCTTGAGCCATGCTGCTTTCTTACTATTTTGATATATCAGGGTATTCCTGGGAGACTGAGCAATTCTTCCTGAGACCAGGAATTTATTGTGTGGACTCCTTTTCTCAAAGACTTTCTTGGAAAACAAAGCCAGGCTCAACTCTGTCTTTGTTAGCATTACTCTGTCACAATAGACATTTGTTATTCTTTTCAGTTGCCCAACAAACATCTGAACTCCTTACCCATATTTGGAGACTTCCCCATCTTCGGATTCTTGGTGGAAGGTTATGTTATTAATTGGCAGAGAAGGTGAAAATGCTGCGTATTCATTGTTTCCCACATTACAGCGAGGGCCCAAGCATGTGACACAGGCTCCTGCAATCAGACACACCCATCGCAGACTTAGAATCTGGAATTGGTGACGCGAGGAGCGTGGACGGTGACGAATACTCTGGCAGCTCTGGCAGCTTCAGGGTGATCGAGGCGCTGAGCCAGCTGGGGCGGCAATGCCAGAGGCCACATCCAGCGCTGAAAGCTGGCAGCCTAAGCGGTGCCAGCTGCAGAGTCTAGGGGTCACGGCAGCCGTGGGGTGCTCGCCAGAGCAGTTCAACAGTTTGATTCTGGGCATTGTTCCTGTCTGTAGTACTCTGATTTACCTGGCAATCTACTAGTACTCAAAAGCCTGTTAATAAATTCTTCTAGAATGGCTTTCTGTCTGCTGCTTACTACTAAAAACCTTGACTTAAAAATAGAAATACATTTAAAATAGGTGAAAGTTCCAATTTCCTAAAATGACAGAAAATCATCATAAAGTATAAAATTATACTTGTATAATTCAGAGCCTACTGAGGTCAATAAGGGGTGCATTATGGTCACAAATACACACATTTACATACTCACACAAAGATAGCTGTATAGAAACATAAGCATGTATGTATATGTATGTGTGGATGTGTGTATATCCAAGTCATGCAATTCAATATGTCACATGGCGGACTGGAAGCCAACAGCCTCTGGTGCCAAACCTTAAACTCCCTTCTGTAGTTGTTAGACCACCCTCCTTCTCCTTAGTCAATTGCTTTCTGTTCACTCCCTCTCTTCATTGAAAGAATGTATTTTACTTTTTATCAAGTAGAACAGCAGTTGTCCTTTCTCAACCAATTTCAGTGGCGTTAATCACTGACACAAATGAACTAAGACCAACCTGGCCCACACGGCCAATACCAGCCATGGGGTGGCATTCATTTTGAAGCAGAAACGCTAAGCATTAAGTGAAATGTGAAGTTGTTAAAAGGGGAGAGTGTGTGCTGTATACCCTCAGGGACACATGCTGTACTTGCTAAGGAAGTCTGGGGCTCTGAAACCCTGGTTCACAAAGCACAAACACTTTTTTGCAACAAGAAATCCAATAACATAGAGGAAACTGAAGCAAATGTCCCTGGAATCTCCACTTAACCAGCACCTTCCAAGGCTCTTAGCCAAAGCATGGGAATATTTTCAAAGCTCGTTTTCCCCGGTGGATAATATCATTTAATCCTCACGGTGACTGTGGGGGCTACACCAAGGCAGGCACTGCTATCTCCATTTTACAGATGAAGAAACCAAGGCCCGGGGACGCTTAATGAATTAATTGCTAAGCTGGAACAATAATTATGAGCTTCTGGCTCCTTGTTCATTGCTCTTTCCATTCAACCATACTATTTCTTAATGTTTCAGGACTGATTTCCTTATTTCCTGCTTTTGGATGAAGATACATACATGTGCACACACACACACACACATGTATGTATATCTATCTATCATCTATCTATCTATCTACCTACCTACCTACCTATTTATCTATCTATAAATATATTTACATTATGTATTTTTATATATTTGTTAAAATATTTAAACACATAAAGTATATAAAATATAGAATGAAATGACCTCCAGTCAAGGAAGTTGCCTGTATTCTTCCAAAAATAGTGAGCAACTGGCCTTTGTCTGAGCCAAACATGAGCTGGAGACTCAGCTTCACTATTCTCTGCTTTCACAATGACTGTCCTTGCTCCTCCTCTCCAAGATACTTCCTACCTATCTTCCATTGTTCACCGTAAACATGTTTCTTACTGGGAAGCGTCCTCTGCTCCCGTGTTCTAGATCAAGGCCCTTTTATTATATGTTCCTAGTAAAGTATTCTTTCTCACTTTGTCATTCAAACAAGTAGTGTGACTACTTGTTTAATACCTATTTTGGCATACACTTATTTAACCCTGGCACAGAGTAGGTGCTCCATAATCTTTACAGAAAGAAAACATGAGAGCACAGGGAAAGGCATTAATCAACAGAAGTTAGGTCTCCTCATTTGGTACAGTGTAGGAGATGAGATGAAAATCAGCTGTGTTGTCTGGTCTCTCTGTCCTTGAGTGGCCTCATCAATAAATTGTTAATAATAGTTTTCTATCTCACAGAACCATCTGAGAATTAATTGGGTTTATATATGCAAAGTACTGAAGACACAGCATATTATATAATAAATTCTCAATAAATGCTGACAACAGTTATTTTTTATAACAAGGTGGAATGGGTGTGGATAAAAACAGGTTCAATGGTGGGAAACAGAACATCTAATATGAAAGCTTCTATTTTCCAGGCAAGTTAAAAGATGAGAATTAGAGGGAAGTGTTATAAGCTTAACTGCTGCACAGAAACCCTGCTTACATAAGCCCCATTGTGGAGACTGCCTCTGACCACTTTCCCAGGGTTTCCACGGGGGCTTGCAAATCCAGCTTGCCTCCCCACAGGGTGAGCACTCAGAGTCATTTTGGTGATTCTATTTCAGGAGTGGAAAGGTCAGAAGCCTAATGCATTGAGTACCTCATAGTACTAACCGGTCAGAGATAATCAAGGCCTGAGACTTTAATGTGAATTCGGAATGCACTAGATATACAATTAGGAAATAATTTTTGCGTTCCGGAAGAATCTGACCCTTTTGCAGTAGTTCTTACTTTCTTGAAGTTCTGAGATTTTAATTGTATCTTTAGGGTGGTCAACTCTGTTTCCTACATGTGTACAACTGCAGACATCCGTCTGTTAGGGCAGACGGACCAACCCGTCACTGGGTGATGGATGTTTTCCTATTGCTCTGCTGAAGAGCATTAAGTTAAGCCTTCACTTCAGCTCCACAGATAGTTGAGACAACAGATGGCCTTTTTTGCAATTCTGGGGAATTGCTGCAATTGGAAGTTCAGAAGAGTGGCTTCTATTTGTTGATAGCTTAAAATAGACTGGGCAAATAAGGAACTATTATTGTTATATACGCCAGGAATATAGTGGCTGATGAGAATGCATTTGGAGGAAAGGAGGGAAAACTTGGTCCAGCTGCCTTCCTGACCTTGTAGGATACAGTTAATTTAAGCTACAGGATAGATGAGGGGATTCAGAGTAGTTTTGAAGATGTCAAGTTCTAGCTATAATACTTGCAGATGTTGAATATCTGCTGGGGACAGAAATGTCACCTTGATCAAATAAGCTTGACTGGAAGGCAGACAATGCAAATCTTTTCAAGAATTACTGCTATGTTTCAATAAATATTAATTCTATCTTTTAAAAAATACTTGTAATCAAATCCTGGAACTTGCACGCATTTTGTTTGTTGTTGTTGTTGTTGTTGTTTCATTTTTGTTTGTTTGTTTGTTTGTTTGTCTCATGACAGTTAGGATTCATATGGACAAGCTTGGTATCATTTAGCCTGTTTCCCAAAATTTCCAAAACCAACTGGGGCCTTCAGACTATCTTGAAATCAACAATAAAAAGAATCTTTCAGTATATGTATACCTTTCTTCTGACCATCTGTGGGACTCCAACATTTACCACAATAAGTATTCTCCTTCACATAAGACTAGAATATTTGATGCATTCATAGGATTATTAGCAGTGTACTGACTAGCTAAAAATAGTCATTGCTCAGAGCTATAAACCCCACAAAAAAGAATTAAAAAGCCTGATTGGAAGCTCGCTATTTGTATTGCATGGAAAAAATCTTGTTGCCATCTTGACAAACTGCCATCTAAAAACCTTGGATGGCATGTTGCAGGATGATCTCCAGTAAAATGCAACTATTACTTGAATAGGATTTTGTATTTGTAATTGTCTCAGGAAAGACAGTGAAACTACACTGTTACATGTATTAGAAATTAAAGAGAAAACTTCTAACATAAATGATCTCTGCCACATGCAGGTAGAGAGCATTTACTCATTCCAAGGACAAGAAATGCAGACTCTATAATATCTGTAGATCGTCCAGGCACACCATCCTACTCAAGTGGCAGAGGATTATTCTACAATCTGCTCACAGATCAAGGATGCAAAGTACAAATGTTTTGAGCAGATACTTTGAATCTTGAAGACATATGTTTTTCATACTTCTTTAAAAGAAATCTCCAAAACTGCCAGTGTAGTTCAAGTCATCTGGCATTTGGGAACCTGGTTTCTTTTTTCATATGAAAGTAAAACCAAGAGTTGAGTCATAAAAAGACAATCTAGTGCAAGGTGGTCAGCAGTTTATGCAATAGAACTTTAATTTGCTTACCATGAATGCAAGGTGGGGATAATGATCTGTTGATGATAGAGAAGAGCTTCAACTCCACCTGAGCTATCTCAGTAACTCTCAGAGTAATACTTCACAGTATTTTCCAACGAAGAAGAATCTAGCCTTCAAGTTACAGCACCTCCCCCCACCCCACACACACACACAATGTGATGCTGTTGAAAGGATACAGTGAATGCCCTCCTTGAGTTTATGCCTACAATATGGTGGGTATTCTTTAGATACTGGGAATACACAAAAGCTAATGTAGTCAGAGCACTGCTCCCCCCCAATTATTTCCATTAAATCAGCCAAGATATAGGAAACTACAATATACCCTCCCACTTAATCTCCAAAGAATTTGAGTTTCATAGGGAAACTCAAAATCATGGTCGTTTCACTTAGATTTAGTTATTGTGTTTATTCAACTGAAATCTAGAGATGTAGCTTTTGCTCTAACAGAAGAAATGAAAAGATTTGAATATCTAATTATACGAGACATATCAATTAAGTTTTTTCAGTTGCAATCAACAGAAAAAGATTCTGGTTAACCTGAGCAGAGAACAGAATTTAATGGGAAGACTTGGAGAAGTTTGAAGAATTGAAGAATAATGTAAACCACGATATAAATCAGGGCAGTTTCGACGACCCAAACAGCAAGAATAAAGGGAGCATATGGGCAGGACACCTACAATAGAATGTTTTGGTTTTGGTTTTTTGTTTTTGTCCAACACTTTAATACCTTTATTTATAAAACTGAAAAGAGGAATAAAATTATGAAAGTTTTTTGTTGTCATTTTTTACTATTCATTCTTTTTGTTTGTTTTTTGTTTTCTAGAAGTTGTGGTATAAGATGGCCTTGATTCAGTCCTTCGGGCTAATACTTCATTAATGGTAGCTGTCAGCCCCATACTTGATGTGAACTGAGGACTGGGAAAGAATAGTTTTCCACTGACATTGTAATAGACCAGACATGACAACAAGGTCTTGGCCTGAATCTCTGGTAAAACATGAAATCAAAGTTAGAATCTTTTTTAAAAATCTAAAATTATAGTTATTTATTTGCAGCTTGGCGTTCTCTTCTGGAATGTCTTCCTGCCTACTTCATAGATTGCTTCCATGCTTTAGAATCCCTAGAAACACTCTTTAGCTTTCCTTGACTTTGCAATCCAGACTTACTAGGTTTTTGAAAGAGCCCAATATATTTTAACCCCCACTAAGTCCTGACCCAACTGAGAAAAAAAAGTCATCAGCAAATAAAAGCAAAAAGCACTTCTCTGTTTAATGATAAAATTGATCTAGGAGATCGTGGCTTGAATCTGTGGGGGGTGAGCTCTTCTTAATATTAAACACCAGCATCACAGACTTTACTTACCTAGTCCCAGTTTTAGGCAGCATCTAATCATGTCAGGCTTCTCCATTATCTGGGGGAAGCAGACTGTCCCTGTTAAAAAAAAAAAAAATTATATCCAAAAAAAAAAAAACAGAGGAGAATGTATGCCACCTTGTTCCAAAAAGAAAGCTAGGAGGAAAGGAAGCTGTTTCTCCTTCCAAGCTCACCAATCAGATATGTCACTGTACTTCTCCTGGGGAGGAGTTACTGAGAGAGCAGGGAATGACCTATTGCTGCATATCCCCTAGTAGAGATTAATGTTCTCACCACCAAGGCCAGATAGCACAAAGCCTAGGGAAAGAGGCAATCCTCTCCTGCCTGCCTAAGGCCTGACTTCAGAGTTCCAGTTTTCTTCTTCAGGTCACACCTGTTCTGATGATAAATGTGAGGAACGTTTACCTTTTTCAAGACTATGTCTACCTATACTGGTGTGCTTTAGTGTATTTTGTCCTACAGATACACAAAATAGAGCAAGATTAGTGTTTTGTTTTGGTGTTTTTATAATTTTATAAATTATAAAGGGCTCTTTAATTCTTTTTTGTATTTTATTTTATTGCTTTTTAAAAACAGCTGAGATATAATTGACATGATAAACTGTACTTATTTAAAGTATACAATTACATAAGTTTTGACAAATGTATATGCTTGTGAAACCATCACCATAATCATGATAGTGAACAGCAGTTGAAGGATATGAAATCAAAATTCCTCATGCTTTTTTGTAATCCCTCTTCACATCCCTCCCTACCCGCCCCATCCCAGGTAGTCACTGATCTGCTCTCTATCACATAAATGCACTTATATCATACTTTTTTTCTTGTTTAGCTTGCTTCACTCTGAATAATTCTTTCGAGTTTTCTCTACATTGTTGTATATGTCAGTAGTTCATTCCTTTAAATTGTTGATCACTATTCCATTAAATGGATATACCACAATTTGTTTATCTATTTACCTGTGGATGGACATTTGGTTATCACAAATAAAGCTGCTACGAACATTCAAGTTCATATTTTTTTCTGGATGTATGCCTTCTTTTCTCTTGAGTAATTACCTAAGAGTGGAATGGCTGGATCATATTGTAGGTTTATGTCTAACTTTTTAAGAAATTGCCAAACTATTTTCCAAAGTGGTTATAACATTTTACATTCTCGCCAACAATGTATGAGGATTCTAGTTCCTTCATATCTTTGTTAACACTTGAAATGGTCACCATTTTTAATTCTGGCCATTGTAATTGGTATATAATGGTATTTCATTGTGGTTTTGATGTGCATTTCTCTAATGAAAAGTGCGTATTTTTTATTCCTGTATCATCATCTTTGGTGATGTATCTATTTGAATCATTTGCCCCTTTTTTAACTGAGTTTTTAACTGAGTTTGTTTTCTTATCATTGTTTTAAGAGTTTTAAACATACATTCTGGATACAAGTCCTTTATGAGGTTAGTGTTTTACAAATATTTTCTCCCAATCTGTGGTTTGTGCTTTCATTCTCTTAACAATATCTTTTAAAGAACATAAGTTTTTACTGCTGAAGTTTTTAATGATTCATCACTCCCATTTTTTAATTTTGTATATCATGTATTTGATGGTGTACCTAAAATATCTTTGCCTATGTTTTATACTTTTGCAGTTTAGGTTTACATTTAAGACTCTGATCTATTTTGAGTTAATTTTTTATGTGGTTTTAGGTATGGATCCAAGGGGGGTTTTTTTATGATTTTTTTTGTTGTTGTATGTTTTCCAGCATCATGTGTTGAAAAACTACTCTTTCTTCACTGAATTGCCTTTGTACCTATGTTAAATATTACTTGTCCATATGTACTATGTCTATATATCCATCAGTTGTTATAAGTGTGGATTTATTTCTGCATATTCTATTCTGTGCCACTGATCTATTTGTCTATATTTACACCAATGCCAGAGTGTCCTGATTAGTTTTATATTGAGTCTACATAAAAACTTTACAATAAGTCATATAATAAGGTGATGTAAGCCCATCAACATTATTCATCTTTTTCAAAGATGTTTTGGTTATTCTGTTCTTTGAATTTCTATATGCATTTTAGAATTAGTTTTCCAATTTCTACCCACTCTTCAAAAAATCTGCTAGGATTTTAATTATTATTGCATCAAATGTACAGATAAATTTGCCATCTTAATAAGAACCTGAAGGCCATTTAAAAAGGTATTTCTCTCCATTTATTTAGGTCATAGTTCATTTCAGAAATATTTTGTAGTTTTTATTATATAAGGCTTGACAATCTTTTGTCAAATTTATCCCTAAGTTTATCTTATGTTTTTGTTGGTATCCCAAATAGTATTATTTACTTCAATTTTCAATTGTAATATATGGGAATACAATTGATTTGGATATCAATCTTTTATTCTTCAACTGTTAAATTTATTATCAGTTCTAGTAGTTTTTTTGTAGATTCAATCAGATTAGCAATTTACTGCTGGTAAGAAATTCTTTTGGCTTTTGTATGACTGAAAAAAATCTTTATTTCCTTAGGTATAGACTTCTGGGTTGATAGTTATTTTCCTTTCAGTATTTTAAAGATGTTGCTCCACTGTGTTCTTGCTTACATAGTTTCAGATGAGAAATTTTCTCTCTTTTTTATCTTTGCCCTCTGTAGGTAACATGTGGCTTTTCGCTAGCTGCTTTTAAGATTTTCTATTTATCACTGCTTTTGAAAAATTTGATTATCATATGTCTTGGTGTAGTTTTCTTTATGTTTCTTGTGCTTGGAATTTTTTGGGATTCTTGTATCAGTGGGTTTATAAATGTTATCAAGTTTGAAATTTATAGTCATTTCTTCAAATATTTTTTTTCTCTCACCCATCCCTCATCTGGTGACTAATTACATGTACATTCAGCTGCTAAAATTTGTCTCACTATTGAAGTTCTTATCATTTTTTTAAAAAAAATACTTTTTGCTCTTTGGATTCCTTCTATTATTATGTTTTCAAGGTCACTAAACTTTTCTTCTACGATGTTTAACCTGCTATTAAGTCTATCCAGTGTATTTTTTTACCTCAAACATTGTAGTTTTTAGCTCTAGTTGTTTGATTTTTTATATTTGCTTTTTTGTTTGTTTTGTATTTTCTATATCTCTTTTGGGAGAGGGCTTTTGGAGTACAGTTATAATAACTATTTTTAATTTCTGTCTGCTATTCTAATTTCTGTTCTGAGTAGCCTTTGATTGCTTATTCTTCTCATTATTAGTCATATTTTCCTGCTTGTTAGATGCCTGATACTCTTTTATTGGATATCGGACATTGTAAATTTTACTTCACTGGGTCCTGGATATTTCTGTATGCTTATAAATATTCTTGAGCTTTGTTCTGGGATGCAATTAAGATTTTTGGAAACATTTTGATTCTTTCGGGTGAGTCTTGCTTTCAAAGGTTTGTTAGTCTGGACCAGAGCAGCATTTAATCTTGGTAATGGGTTCCTAGTACTGAGGCAAGATTCTCCTAACTACTCTATTCTACTGCTCTACTACTTCTGTGCCCAGCAAATTATGAGGTTTTCCAGTCTGGCTAGTGGTAACAGACACTATTTCTGGCCCTTAGTACTTTTTCTCTAATGCTTTCTCCAGCCTTGAAGTTTTCTCTTATACATATACAGATCAGTATTCTGTTGAATACTCAAAAAGAACCATCTGCAGATCTCCAGAGTTCTTTTCTGTGAAGCTCTGTCTTCTGTCTCAAGTACTCAGTTCTCCATATTTAAGCTGACTTGGCAGTTGTTTGAGGCAAGAAGGTAAATCTGATCCCTGTTATTACATCTTGGACACAAGCAGAAGTCACTAAGTTATTTTTAATTATTTAAAATCTACAAAAAAATTTTAAGACATGTTCAAAAAACTCCCATATTCTCTTTACCCAAATTCCCCAATTATTATTAGCACCTTTGCTTCATCTCCATCTCTCTCTCTCATACACACACATACACACACACACAGATATGTGTATATATATATGTATGTAGATGATATATATTCCATTATCCTTTTTCATTATTCTTTTTAAAACATTTAAGCAGTAATTGAGTAATTACAGACCTGATGATTCCTCCAATGTTTATTTCTGAAAAAAAAAAAAAGAAGTGTCCACTGTCCTACATAAACATAGTACAACCAAATTAAGAAAACAACATCAATTTAACACTACCATTCAGTTCACAGAACAAGTTTTCTCAATATTTCAACAATGTCTCTTTATTTTCCGGTCTGGTAGCCAACCAAGTATTATGCATTGGATTTAATTGTCATGAATTTCCCATCTTCAATTTGGAATAGTTTTTCAGTCTTTCTATCTTTTTATTTAAATATTTCTCTACCTGAGTTTGTCTGATGACTTCTTGTGTCCAGAATCAGGCTATATTTTCTTTGCAGAAGTGCTATGATGTGTTTTCTTGGGATATTACATAAAGGCACCCATGAGGCCAATATGCCCCACAATCAGTGAGGTTATTGCTCACTGAGTCAAATTGATGTCTACTAATTTGTCCACCATAAAGTCACCATTTTCTTTCTTGTAACGAATAAGCACTTTATGAAGATATTTTGAGACTTCACCAATATTCAGTTCCTAATCAAACCTCTATTCCCCAGCCTTGACATCCATGGATGGCTCAAAATGAATCCCATAGAACCTGGTCTTAACACAGAATCCACTTTGGTTTCCAAAGGCATCAGCTATCCTCATGAAAGAAGAGATGTTCCAGCAGTAATAGTCCTAATTTCTGTTGAAGAACAATATCCAAAGAAAAAACATATTTTACAGAAGCAGTTCTAGTCATTCAACTGTGCATTCACACAACTATGCATCCATAGATCATCCAATTATTCAATAAACATTGATAATATTTTCATATGTACCAGGAAAAAAAAAACCTGAGACACAGTACCTATATCCAATGAGCTCCTGGTTTTAGTAGGGGAAAATAATGTCAACAAATAATTACAATTCAATGTTATCACAATAGTGTATTATAATATAGGTAGGTATAAATATATGGAGTAACAAAGAAACATAAAATTTATTAGTACATAGAGAAGCTTGCCTAGAGAGGTAATATTGGAGCTGGGTTTTTTAAGGTGAGTAGGAGCTTGGGAAAGATGAGAGTGGGAATAAGAATGTTCCACTCAGAAGAAACAGCATGTGATAATGTAAGGATATAAAAGCAGTTCATTGTCTGAGAGATAGGGAGGGTAGGAAAGAGGAAAGGGGGACTGGTGGTGAAACAGGAAGAAGAGAGTGGAAAATTTGAGGTAGGGCCAGGTTGATGTGGGGCCAAATTGTTTTTTTCGTACTAAGAAGTCTGGTTTTTATTCACCAGGGGTTCCCACTAAAAATAAAGATTCCTGAGCCCCATCCCAAAGCTATTAAATCAGAATCTCTGAGGAGGATGTGGGAATCTGTATTTTAACAAACACCTCAAGTTTGGGAATCACAGCTACAAGTCAAAGGGTGCTACCGAATGTTTTAAAACAGAGTGAAATAATCGGGTTTGTATTTCAGAAAGTTCACTAAGGGATTCATGGAGGATGACTTCAAAAGCAGAGCAGGTGGACACAAACATCTGTGGCAGCAGTCAGAGCACTCTATCAGTTATTTGCAAAACACAGATTGCCAAGCTCTATGTTTTCTGGAGCTGATCTTGAATTTAAGAATCTTGTGGAGAGGACTTAATGTAATCTGGCAGTTTTGTCTCATGCTTTTGAATTAGTCAGGCTGAAAGGATGATCCAGATACTAAGATGCTCCAAAGTGAGTTGTTGGAAGACACTAGCCAATAAGACTTGCCAAGTTTCTCATAGTTGAACATGTTTATTTTTCCACGTTCAATAGTAGGAGTTGTGGCGGATATGATAGATTGACACTCAAGATCTATTTCACTCTCCTAGTGTAGTCATTTTCAAACTTCTTTTTTAATTCAGCCATTGCAATCCAGTATACACTTATGTGTGTGTTGCATAAAACAGAACTTATCCATACTGAGTTGATGCCCTCTGAAATTTCTATTCTGTTCTATTTCATTTTTTCCAGTGCTTCATGATTAACTAATGATGGGTCCAATGTGAAAACCATTGCTATAATGTACTTTCCTGTATAACAGACTGGAAAGCTAAAGACTACATTTTCCCACCTACTTCAGCTAAAGTTCCAGATGTTTTTAGGCTCTAAAAACCAAAAGCCTTCATATTACTTTTGTTATTTCTGCTGGGCAAGCATGTCATAGAAGTGTTTTGTCTTTCTTGGCAATCCCAGCAGAGATTTAGTCGCTAGCATAGGTTCCTTTCCCAGGTATCAAGGAGAAAGGCAAGGAACATCCATTTTTGCTGATGTTTGTATCGGGCACAGAATGGTTCTGGAGTCTGAGGCATTCGTGGCTTCACAAGCATGGTACTTTTCTTAATCAGGACAGTTTCTGATTGCTGTGGCTTCAAGATTATGGGAGTGACAACATGATGTTGGAGCTTGAAGAGTCACAGTCCTGGAGTGGAAGTTGCTGCTTGGTGCCCAGTACTGTGATGTGGCTGAAGAGAGGGAAGCTCACCAAAAGCTCACCTTAGAGACTGTTTTGTCAATCCTTTCAGTGATTCTACATGCCACTTAAAAACCTGCAGTAAACCTCTACTTGACCAAATTAGCTAGAGGAGATTCTATTCTCTGCAATATAACACAGTAATAAATCTTGCTGAAGTATTAATGAAGTACTAAGTCATAGAAGCT
This sequence comes from Eidolon dupreanum, assembly GCA_028627145.1. Classification (NCBI taxonomy): domain Eukaryota; kingdom Metazoa; phylum Chordata; class Mammalia; order Chiroptera; family Pteropodidae; genus Eidolon; species Eidolon dupreanum. Next base: position 52,942,586 of record CM053503.1, on the reverse strand, counting down.
CAGGACTTGCCTAAACCTCCACCCATCAAAACTTATCTAGGTCCAGCCACAAAAATGAGTGAAAGGTAATTGTATCTAACAGCATGAATCCATCTCAGGAATATAAGATTGGACAAAAACAGCAAAACATACAAGTATATGGTTCTGTTTCTATAAAGTTTAGGACACAAGCGAATTAAACCATAATCCTTAGAGATCCATATTTAGGGGATCAATCTACAAAGAAAAGAGGTATTCACCCTAAAAGTCAGGATAGTGAGCATGTGATCAGTAAAGGTCATGGGATGACCTCTGAGGTGCTGCCTATGTTCTATTTTTCACCTAAATGGTGATTTCACAGGTGTTTTTTTATATGTAATTTTCTATATGTGCATTATACTTTACATTCTCTCATATGTACAAAGGATGAAAAACTGCAACAATAAATAACAGTTTTAATTGGGATTCACACGACTTCAAGATTAAAAAAATAATTTATGATCATCTAATCCAGCTACCCATCTGATGCTTGAATCTCCCTACAACTTTTCTGTCCTCTGCTTGATCCTTTTGGAAGAAGGGGAGTTGTGTAGCTGTCACTCGTGAGTGCAGTAACACAACCAGGCAAATAACAGGTGTTGTCATGTAACTGTGATTATCCACCCTCTTCCCTCAATTCCCCATTCCAGGTCACTGCAGGCCGTATTTAAAAGTCTCAAGACAATCAGCAAACCTAACATTGCATCTTAGCACCATTAGGACATAACTTCCCCCTCCCTGAACTTTGGGTAACATAACTTCTTTTATTTAGAGGGGGAATATCCATTTGTTATTTGTTCTTATTGCTTACAAGAGACAAGACAGCAAATAATCAATGCCATAGAAGAAAAAGAGATACATAATGTATGGGTTACTTTGAAGTTTGAATTGCTTTCTTTTTCAAATGGTCTGATAAGTTTGGTAAAGGGGTATCTGGAGAGCAAAAATGAGGGGTGAGGCAAAAAGAAAATCTCACTCTGTGTGTAGTCTCATTTCATATTTTCAGACTCTTCAGGAAGACCTGGTGAATTGAGTAAGTAAGATACAAGAGGCCTGGACCTGAATGATTATCCAATGGAGAAAAAGTATAAAATTTCTACTTCTTCAGTTTTCGAAGAGAGATATAATTTATTTGGGGGGGACAAATGTCAATATTAAATGTTAATGCCTGAAACCTTTTCAAGCAAAAGGTGTTGTGTCAGCTTCAGGTAATACACTTGTTTTAAAGTTCAACTTTTTGTTTTTAAAAAAATTGTCTCTTTGTTTTTATTTTTTTATTTTTTATTTTTATTATTATTTTTTTTACATCTGGCCCATTTGCTTTACTTATTTTTTAAAATGATTTTCTACTTTTTAATTACAGTTGACATACAATATCACATTAGTTTCAGGTATACAAGAGAGTGATTAGACATTTATACAACTTAAGAAGCAATCACCCCAATAGGCGTAGTACTCATCTGTCACCATAAAGAGTTATTATAATATTATTGACTATATTCCCTGTGTTTTATTTTTTCAATTACAGTAGATATTTAATATTACATTAGTTTCAGGTGTACAGCACAGTAGTTAGTAGTGTCTTCATTTTTAATGTGACATAGGAGAACTTTTCCTAAAATTTTTCATTTTTCCTGGTGCTTCATAATACTTTAAAGATTTTTCAACTGATTAGAGATTTCTGAATAACTGGGCACAAGGATATGTCTCTTGTTTGTCCAGTAAATGTTTACAGACTGCATCACAATGAACAAATAAAAAATTATAAAGAACAAATAACCATTTAGAACAAGATAGTTCTTTTTTTGGTATATACAAACGTTACACATTTATGAGAATGATTTCTGAGAATTACAGGTAACGATTCTATTATAACAAATGACAAAACTAAATACGTAGAGCTGCCTCTCTACTCCATGCAGGCAAAGGAAACTTGAAAAGTGAAGCAATTATCTGGATAATTCAGGCAAAAACCAACTACTGAGGGAAAGGAGGCCCTTTTTTCCTGGCCCAGATTCACTTGAGCCATCCGATAACATGACCCACTGGAGTGGATTTTGGCACTAAAGAGGCTTGTCTTGGCTCCTGTCCAGTGGGGTTTAGTTACTGAATTCCTTAAAGGACATTGTTCAAACATGGTCTCCCATGTAACTGGGGTCTGAAGCATGAGCTGCAGGAACCTCAACATTACCACGTGACTCCAGGATATTATTCCATTGGATTGAATTATCCAGAAAATCACTCACATTCCAGTTTACCTTTTTGGGTTGGACAAAAGCAAAGTGTATTGCTCAAGATTTACTCCACAATAATTACATGTGAGTACCTGAAAGCTCAGCCTGCAAAGTATGTTAATAAATATGATCCCAGACCCAAGATTGTGTAGATAGAAGCAAAAGGGCCAAAGGTGACAGTTACTTGGTAATTCCTCACTCATCATCCCTGCCTTCCACATTCTTGGCTGCTCTGAATGCACATTTGATTACTGAAATAATTTAATTTAATGAATGATAGAAATCGCAACACTTGAATTGCCCACCACTCCAACTATCTTTTAGGACTCTAATTTAGTCTTGGAACACTTGTTTACCAATTGGAGAAAACCCAAGGATGTCTTGCAGAGAGTAACCTTGTTGCAGAAATTGCAATTGTACCCTTGCCTTTGCTCTCCTAACGCTTACACAGATTTGCTGGCTATGCCTGAGAAAGGTTTTTTGTAGAAGTACCTGGATTTGGGCATCCTGCTCATGTGCACACCTGGTAGATTGAATCCTTCTGTCCTTGGAAACTAAGACACAAATTTAGTTCCCATTTTCTTTGACTGTAAAACAGACAAGGACCAGCTGGTTAGTGCTGACATGGCTCACACCACTGACGAGAACACTAAGCATTCCTCATTTGCTCATTATTTATCAATGGGGAGATATTTCTCAGTAGAAAAGCATGTCCTTTGTCTACTGACCTAAGAAGGAAAAATTGATAATTCATTTCCCATGTGTAAGTCCCATGTGTAAGTTTTCGTTTTAAAGGTTTTAGTTCAAATATAAGAAATGAATTGTGGCTTTTGAAATACCAGGGATTTTTCTGTAGGCAATATGATTTTTAATAGCTGAGTATGCCATCTCTCACCAAATAGGTTGCTTTTATCACCAGTTTGAAACATATATTATTGTTACAAATACTATTAATTATTAGATTATAACTTCACACTGGAAATAATTTTTAACATGATCCACCTCAAGGCATCAAATAATGTGATGCTGTTTTCAGTGCATATTCGTGTAGACAAAGTGCTTTGCTACACGGTTGCATGGACCTCACATGAACCTGAGGACATTGGGAGATAGAAAAGTGGCAAATAAGACACTTGGACTTTCTGGTGCCTGTCTTGTCCCCTTTTTACGATTCCACAGATTTTCCAACACAATAATAAAAATGTGAAAAGGAAATTTTCTGTACCTTTACCTGCAACTTAAAGCTCCCAAGCTCTTATTCTTTTTCTTCTTTCACTCCCTTTCTCTGTCTTATTCTTTTCTTCTCTTGTTCATTTTGATCTTGTTATATTGACTATCAGGGTCTTTGCTCTTGGAATTATTCATGTTACTCTGATGAACATTGTATTCATATTTATTCAAGGAGGTTTATTTTTGCATAAGTTTTCCAACCATAAAACTAATAGAGCATAATGGAAATGTAACTGCTACTTAGCTATTGTCCTGGAAATAGATCTCATTGCAATTGTATGTAAGAGATATTAAAAATAACTATAAAACTGGAGGCAAATTTATGCTCTTCTGAAGATGAATAGACTTTTTTATAGGTGGAGAGACATTTCATAAGATAAGCTAAAATTAATCATATTGCTGAAGTTTTCAAAGAGGTTAGAGTCCAAATTAAATATAAAAGGGCAAAACAGTTTCTTCCTCTTGTGTATTTTAATGAAGACTAGAGAGGCTGGAGAAATATTTATATTCTTTTATTCATATTTTCAGGATTGCCTCATGTCTCGATTTTTTTTAATCTCTCATTTAAGTGAGGGTACTTCAAAGTGAATATGGGTATTCTCAACTCCTCATATCTTTTTTTAAAAAGGAAAATTTAATGGGGCTGGAAATGTAAAAACAACAGACGTACTTACTAAGTGTGATTACTGCCGATAGAGGGGGAGTTCCACACTTTATGGAGCTTTGGTTGAGGGCTGATTGTATCACAGAGAAACTGGAGCCCCAGGCAGCAGCACTAAGACCATCTCTAGGAAATGACTGCTGATTTCCCTTGGAGTGCAATAGATAAGGAGCTATTTCTCTCTAAACATAGCTATCTAACTGCTTTGTGGTTAACAAGAACTCCTGCTAAGAATTGTGGGTAATTCATTTAGGGATGAGTATTGAAATGTGCTGTGTGGTGAAGGAAGAAATTTTGCTCCCAAGTACTTGCTGCATGACTCTGATGGAATTCAAGGGCAGACAGGGACCAGCTCTTCGAGTCCTCTACTAAGGGACAGACAGAGAAGTGAGCTCATCTCCAGAATCCAAAGTCAGAAAGAGACTCCTAAAAGTACCACTTGTGTTGAAGTGAGATCTCTTCCATTCCGGCCCCAGGTTTTTTTTTCTCTCCACAGTTACATAGTTTAGTCATGACGCCTTGAGGGAGAAAACACTGTCTTCAGACAGTGGCTGAGATAAGAAAAACTGAAGCTGAGTCCCAGGCACAATGGTGTGCATGTTGATATCACTAGGTTATGAACTATTTTTCTTTTAATCCAGTTTCAAAAGATGACTTTCTCCATATGCAATTAATTCCACATATAACTACAAGGAACTGCATATTTTAGAACAGTTGTGTCATCAGTCTGAATGTTTAAACAATCTCTGCGGTCTCTTTCCCACAAACTGATTTAACATGTATATAAAGAGGCTTTTGAAATGAGCACTTTACATTTGCTTCTCAAACGGCAGCGTCTGTTTTCAGTAAATATTGAAGATGAAACTTCCCCCATTCATGCCTGAAGCACTGGCCAGTTGCAAGTGAAGAATGCAGTTCTTGGGGTCCTCATGAATAAAAGTGCTCCATTTGTGAACCTAGTTTTTCTTAGGACATGTCAACAGGGCCACAAACAGCATGGACATGAAGGAAAGCATTCATGGCAATAGGTTGAGCTAGCTACAGATTATCCTAGTTAATACCAAAACAGTGGGAATCACACAGACCTGAATTCAAATCCTGACTCCATCACTCGTAGATGGGGTAACCATGTATCCCTGTTTGCCCATGGTGGTCCCAGTTTACTCTTACTGTTCTGGTATAATTATTGATAGCTTCTCTTTGAAAAGTGTTCTAGTTTAAGCTAGCATGTACATTGTACCCTATCAATAGCAAAACCCAGCTTAGGTCTCTATGCTCTTGCTTTTTATGGGTACAGTAATATGTGTTGGAGTTCCAGTCTTAGAGACCCAGTTAATAGGTCAAAGTCATCAAAACTGATCATGAAAATAACTTACAGTTAATTAAAATGCAATCATATATGTTATTAAAACATTAAGGTGTGTTTTTTTCTCCCCACAAATTTGTTTTCTTTTCCCAATTCAAAAAGAAACCAGTTTCCTTTGTGCTTCCTTGCCTCAGGATGGAAGGGAGAAGTTCCTGAAATCTGCGACTCTTCCTGTTGGTTTTTTTTGTTTGTTTGTTTTTTTGGTAAATGCTGACAGCCATTAAAGATATAAGTGCCCCTGACTCTAAAGAAGGGAGACAAAGCATTGGAAGGCAGAGAGTCAGAGACTGAAGCTCTTCTGCCTAATCAGGTAGAGGAATAAGACTGCAGACCACACAGAGAAAGTGAACAGAGGATGTGGTGACTGAACCCACAGGCAGTAGTGTTAGCTGTATAATTTGCAGGACCCAATGATTAATGAAACTGTGGGCCCCTTGTTCAAATTTCAAAATGGCAACAGTAGAGCATTAAAACAAAAACAGGGTTATTCTGAGCAAGGGGTCTTGGGAAACTATACAGGTCACATGACCATGAAGCTGGTCCATCCAAAGGAGATAGCTTCTCAAAGGAGGCATCCTCTCCAAAGTTCTCCAAAATCCTCAAATGGCACCACCAAAATCCAGGGCACCACTGTGGGCCTCACAGTGCAGATATCAGCGGTACCTTGAAAGACGAGATTAGAGGCCCTTCCTCAAAGTGTCCTCATTCTAAGGAAAATTTCATGGTTCTGGTGCGACTCTGAGAAGCAAAGGGGTCTCAACAAGGATGATGTAGACATCCTTACCATCTGAGAGGAAGAATGGAGGCTTAGAGTCAAAAACTAAGTTACTTGAAAGAAATAAAGAAATTAATATGTTTTGCACACTTTAGTTTGTAGACTAAAATTTATTCCACATATGCTTTTATAAATATTTAAGTGTATAAAACCAAATGTTTAATATAAGATCCACATTGTAAATATTCCTTTGAGAGTATTTTTCTGCATGGACTGGAATAGCTGAACTTGTTAAAATATAAGTACGTGAAGTGGAGGGGAAGATGTCTGCTTTTTGGTAAACCTCCCTGAAATACCCACAGGCTTTCTCCTACACTGCAAGGATCTTTGATTTGCATTTAAAATTCAGATTGCTTGTCTCAAACAGTTTTCGTATCTATTTTGTGTGCAAAAATATTCTGAGAGTCACTGAATGGTAGACTCTGTGGGATAAGAAATTCTGTGGTTTTAACTGCTTATATATTTGAACATCTATATATGACAGTAAATGTTTTTTAAAAAGTTATGATTTTCTGTAATGATGTGTGGTATTTGAGCAAGTTACTTAATCTGCTTTAGTATCCTTATCTGTAAAACGAACATCCCACCCACCTCTTGGGGTATTGTCAGGACTCAATAATACCCCACACATATGAAACACTAAACTGTGGCTGAGTCCTGGACATGACTCTGCCATGTTAATCACACAATGATGACCAATTTCGAGTTCATGGGTTACCTCAAGCCTTTTTCTTTGGTTGTAAATGAGAGAATCTCCAACCACCATTAAGTTCAGGGAATTTTTTTGTTTTAATATTAAGATAATTGACTTGTCCAAAAGGAACAAGTTAGAAACAATCTCCTCAGATGCCCATGGACCACAGAACAAATTATTTCATGCTGCTGCCAGTTGCTACTGGCCTTGGCCAGATATTGAATCATTGAGAATAAGAATCAAAAAGGAACAGAGATCGCAGTCTTCAGTGGTGACTTAGGGGCTTCTGGGGGCACCCAAGTTTCTCCCTAATGCATGTGGTCCCAGAACCTCCTCCTCACTTTGCCAGAGGAAACTCCAACTGTATCTGTTTTCTGTATTGTCCATCTGAGTAAGGTTTTGTTTAAGAAAGGGCACAGCTAAAAAACAAAATAAAAGGAACATTTGAAAATCACTGATCTGGTCCAACTGCTGCATTTTAGAGTTGATGAAATTTAGAACTAGATTGTTTTAATCAACATCACAGAGCTAGGTTGTGGCACAGCCAAGAGTACACTGAGGTCAGCTCCCAGTGCCGAGCAGTTTTCTTTCCAGAAGGCTGCCTCTCGCAGAAAGTTGGAGCTAAAATCTCAGATGTCGCAGGGTCAAGATTCACACATTACGAGTCAGACATACAAAAACATCAGCATATTTGTTTTTTATAACTGACTTAATCTTGCTCTAAATCTCTCCTTCCTACAGATGGCAGAAATAAACTTAAACTTGCTAAGTGACAGCCTCTTCCCGGGTGATAAAAAAAAGTGGGGGGGCTGAATTCAATGTTGAAATTCCTTCTCGGAGCCAGTTCTCTACCTTCTAAGAATCCCCTCTCCTCCCTTCTTCCCAAGTTAGCGTTGGAATGATTGAGAAGTTTATGGATCCTCGTGCAACAGGAGAAGGAATGTGTAACTAGCAGGTTGTCTTCCTCTACCAGCCCCTGCTGTTCTACAGTTAAGGTATGACTCCTCTCAGACTTGAGGCATCAGCCCCTATCCTCCCTACAAGTGCTCTGTAAGTGTCTGTAGCTGGTGTAATTTGCTGTCCGCTCTCTCAGCCTGGGCTTTCCACAGTGATAGCTCCCGGGGAGTAAGGCTGTCTCTCCCTGGGAAAGTTCTAACCAGGATGCCGGGGTACCACGGGAAGGCCGTCTTCAAAACAGAACTAACTGCCATTCCGGGAAGCTCCTCTTTATCGGGCACCTTAACAACTGAAAAGTAACTAAAATTATATATATATTCTTCCCTTAACTTTTTATTGAAGTGAAAAATTAAAAGCAGATCCATAATTATTTTAAGAAGCAGGTCTTGTTAAAAGACAGCAGAGTGAAAACACTTATGACATTCCTCTTCCTCAAAATCCAATGAAAACAATAAATGGAACAAAATAGGAGGAAAAAGCTCCCTAATCATGAATGAACAAGGAAACAGCTATAATCCCAAACCACAAACTATGAAGAACACCTGCCAAATACTGTGGGTATGGATGGAGATGAGGGAGGCCCTTAAGGTTGGCAAATGCCTCCTTGGATCTCAAACAGGATCTATGTTTCTCTAAAATTAAGTGTGGCAGTCCCAAAAAGTCCAGCTGAGTGGTCGAAGGGCATAAATGAGTCGGGAGAAATGGAGACTGTTCTTAAGAGATGTCGAATTTTGAATTCTATAGATTTTTGGCTTCTTTATACTTTTCTGAATTTCTTTGGAAATTTTCGAGTAGTTTTGCCAAAACAATAGCCATTCGAACAATAAATAAAAGCTAAAAACAAAACAAAAACAGCAACTGGTTTTATTAACTGTTGTGTAAAAGTTTAACAGAAAATTAATAGCTACAACAAAATTCTTCTTAGGGAGGAACAGCCTTTATTATAATACCTTAATAGGTTATTAATGTAAAAAGATAAATCAGACCCAGAGTCTGGAAGAAGAGAAAAGAATAAAGTGAAGCCCAAATAGTTCTGCATTCAAATATAGGCATAATTAGTAGAGTTGGCTGAGATGATTACTCCTGGGAGGCAAGCTGGAAAAGAAAGAGAGAAGGACCCCAGAAAGAGTGAGGGTGGGACAGGAGTGGTGGCAGTGTCAGAACCTGAGCTGACAGAAATGGATGGTCAAGAGTCTTTCTAACCTCGAGAATTCTGAAGTTTTGAAGATATTTGCATTAATTACCTTGATACAAATACCTCCTTGGCTTCCCTTAGCTTTCTCCTACACCAGCGAAGGTCTTGGTTTCATTTCTTTGTTTGTGTACATTATTTTTTTCATGAAGTTGTGTAGAAATGAAGGGAATCAAAGGAATGAGATAGCATTTGTGGGTAAAAAAGAAAAAATCTAACAGATGAAAAAGAGGATGACTCTTACTGGTATCTGGAGCCCCTTTAAGATTTCAGTACTTGCTAAAATATCTGAATATTATGAGTCCATAACACATTCCTTCTTATTCTAGGGTCTTTCTTCTTTGGAAGAATCTTCTACTGTAAATAGTAAGGGCTTCTAATAACATTGACTTTTAAAAAGGCATTATTTACTGAAAGCCCAATGCTCAAAGACAAGTCACTTCCCAACACGCTTGTTACATAATGGTTGAAAAGAAATAGAATAACCAAGATTTGTAAAACTTTCAGTTTAAAAAATATTAGAATAGAGAACACTCAGCAGACATAAAACAATAGCAAATAACAAATCCTGCTGAATAGGGATAGTGATGACTCCCAGCCCAGACACTTACTTGGTTGGTGATTCAAGAAGCTGCCTTCTGAAATGATTTCTTTGTTAATTATTGCATATGAGTTTATCCTTGGTGGGTAATAAAAAACATAGCTCTCTTGGAAGATACACAGCTTTCACAGACTTCTCCATGTTGGTGTGGATCTAGAGGCCCGGGGTTTGTTTTAAAGATAAAATCATAGGCAGTTGCCAGGCAGGCTTGAGGTGCCTTTGATAGTGTTTCCTAAAAATCCTACTTGGCTTGTCTTCTGCTTGCTTCCTGTCCATTGCGTGTGCATGTAGACACAGACAAAAATCCCAGGTGAACTGTCTTTAAACTTGAAGATTTCCTCCCTTTACTTCAGACATGAGTGACCTGTCCTTTCCTAGTCCTTCTTCAATATCCACTTCTTTGAAATTATTTGAAACCATAGCTTCTTGTGGTGAGACATCCCCTTGAACTCAAAATTTTCCAATGGGCCCAAACAAGTATCTTGCAGAGAACTGCTAATTAATGGGGGGAAAGGCACAGGGACTTTCTAGCTAAGTCGACTACTTTGATGTCATTGTTTCTAACTGCTTCTTTTGGGAGAAACATTTGTCTTTGTCAGCTTTTTGAAGCTCCACATCATGGGGCTTCTCCCCATCTTACATTGTGGCCAGAGATGGAGAGCATGTCCTTTAGGAAAGCAGTGTTGGCTAACCCTAGTACTTGGTATATAACAAAAGACACCTATCTTACCCCTGCCCAAATTCGCCCCCCAATCCCTAAGCCCAATTTCACATTTTAGATTCTGATAGATTTTAGATTTACCCTACTTTCACAGATTAACTTTTTTATTAGTTTCTTTTCTTCCTTTCTTTCTTTCTTTTTCTTGTTGTTGTTGTTGTTGTTGTTGTTGTTCTTGTTCTTGTTGCAAACAATAGAACCCATTTAGGCTGATTTAATCAGAATTTATTAAGAATGATTAGTAGCTCAGTGATACATTGGGAGAAAAAGACGCTCACATCTAGGCTCCTAGGAATACAGCTCAGAACCTTCCACAGAAGTGACCTGATGAGGATGCTGCTGCCACCACTACTCTTTGCCACCACCTTCACCTGAAAATGTATGCGCAGTGCTCAGAATCCAATCTGTTTCCTCATGTCGCAGACTTCCCATGTAGGTGTGTTTGATTGCTAGATGTTAGGTCACATACCTGCTCCCTGGCTGCAAGGCATGCTGGGAAATTCTTCCATGGAAAAGTGAGACTCACATTGTGGGAAACTGTAAAAATATAGAGTGTGGGTTAACAGATTGACAGCTGTCTGCTAAAGAGGATTTTTTTTAAATCAAAAATTTTCTCATAAGAGCTCAAGAAAGATTCAGGCCTTATAGACACTAAGTACTATAGAAGGTGAGGGTGAAGCATTAGGCCGAAATATGATTTGGTTGAAGATCTGTGGAAGGCAGACTTCCAGGTTCCCTCAAACATCCTATGTAGCCGGCATTTATTTATTTTTTATTTTTATTTTTTGCTTTTTATTTTCTTTATTATTTTATTTTTTTTATTGTTTGTTCCAGTAACATTGGTTAATACAGTTATATAATTTTCAGGTGTACGTTATAATTTGAAATCTATATATTCTACTGTGTGTTTACCACCCAAAGTCCAGTTTTCTTCAGCTACCATATATTTGATCCCCTTTACCCACTTCACCCTCCCCCTGCCTCCTTATATTTAATCCCCTTTACCTATTTACCTCCCTCCTCCTCCCACACCCCCTAACCTCTGGTAACCATTGTCCATTGTCCATGTCTATGAGTCTCTGTTTGTTTGTCCTGTTCATTTGTTGCTTTTAGGTTTATATCCCACGTAAAAGTGATGCATTTGATTTTTAACTTTTTCTGTCTGGCTTATTTCGTTCAGCATGATTATCTCAAGGTCCATTCCTATTGTCACAAATGGCAGTGTTTCATCTCTTCTTATGGCTGAGTAATATACCATTGTATATATGAACCACAGCTTCTTTAGCCAATCATCTATCATAGGACACTTCGGTTGCTTCCATCTCCTGGCCACTGTGAATAATGCTGCTATGAACATCAGTGTGCAAATATCTTTTCAGATATGGGTTTTCAAGTCTTTGGGGTAAATACTCAGTGGAAGGATTGCTGGATCATATGGTAGATCAATTCTTAGTTTTTTGAGGAACCTCCATACTGTTTTCCATAATGGCTGTACTAATTTGCAGTGCCACCAACAGTGTATGAGGGTTCTTTTTTCTCCACATCCTCTCCAACATTTGTTATTACTTGTCCTGTTGATAATCAGCCAGGCATTTATATGTCCACCCTTTTTTTCCCTCTCCCTCTCCCCTTAGAAGACCAGAAGTTTGTTCTGTTATAGTTCCAGGTTCATAGATACCAGGCCTAGAGAAGGGCAGGGCCAAGACACTGGGCCAAAAACAAGGAGATTAAGGTAAATTCTGCTTGGTAAGTATGGAAATAATCTACTTTCAAAACCTCTAGTGTTGCTTTCAGTTATCTCTAGATTCCAGAAACAGACATTCTAAGAAATTCCACTCTGATTCCAGCCATTTTTGTTGTGGGCTGGGGAAAGAATGGGGTGGGTTATAATGATCATCTGCTTCCATTCCCAGAACACATAGGAATGGTGTTCTCATTCTCTTCTCCCCAGAATCTATTTATTGCCTGTCCTTCTGTTCCATTCTACAGCATTCTATGAGGCTCCCAAGAGCATCCTGAACCAGTTGAGGAAAATGGTAAACCTTATGCATTTCCAGGTTAAGGAATGAGAGAAATGGTGTCTGAGTTATATTTAGTTTTATTTCCACCACAGGTGAACTAGACATCAGAGAAAGACAGAGTCAGATTATCAAACACAATATCTAATAGCTAAAACAATCACACTTTTATTCCTAACTCAAGTTTAAAATTTTATGTTAGAAAAAAGATGGCTTTCCCAGGCTCCAAGGGTTCACGAGCCTGACACCACATGCCATCTGCTGGTCTTAAGCTGTATAGCTCTGGAGTAACTTCAGAGGCCAAGAGGGAACAAAGGGGACCCTCACGTCCTTCGGAGGGGGACGTTCCAACAGGCCCTCTGCTACAGATGTGAACAAGTCCAGACCACTGCCTTAAGAGGAATGAAGAAAATGAGAATATTCTATTTTGGCATGTATCTCAAAATCGTCATCATTCACTTCAAGTCTGTAACCACAAAGACATTCCTACTTATTTTCTCAGGTGTTGTGGAGTTTAGACATGGGAAGAAAATATCACTTCTAAAAACATAAATTAGATTCATTCTGAATGCCCTGATGTTTATAGCAACCCTCCTCTCAAAGAGCATGACATCTTAAGGAAAAGTATCTCAAATTCCATACCAGGCTGTGTTGTAAGATTGTGTCCTATCCAACAATGATATTCCTTGGGTTCTAAACTTTGTTCACTGCTGGGGCTTTTTCAGTGGCTGCCAGGTAGCAGATAGGTGCAACTCATGACTTTTTTCATAGAAAAATACTACTAACCAGTCTTAATTAATGGATGCCAATTCTATTTTTCCTCTTGTTCTTCATATTAAATTGCCTTAGATCTTAGATTATTTGAACAAAGGAGGTCTGGCCCAGTCTCAATGGCATGAGGCCCCTGGAAAGACCTTGTATGATGGCAACAGGTTTACTCTCAAGGTTTACTCTTAACATTTTATAAACCAAAACCCAAACAAGTTTCCCTCACAGGGTACATATTCATATTTGATCCAATAATTCAGTCAAATTAGTGGCAGAAAAATAACACAGACATTCTAGCATATTAAAAATATATACTTAAATCTTACCATTGTTTTCAAATAGTAGCCCCAAATATAGTACAAATGTTCACTTCCCAAAAGAAAACAAAGAAAAAGATAAAAAATCGTATTTTCATAGAGCCTACAACCAAGCTACATACAAGGATTTAGAGTTCAAGAAGCCAACCTCATCAGCCCAGAAGTTGAGAAAATTTCTGAGTTTTGTTCAGTTAAGTCACTTTGATAATATACATTCACTCTCTGGTATAAAACTAAAATATCCAATAGATTCTTTCCCTTACATCTTGTACAGCAAATACAACAAGTTGTTAATTGATGAATCGATTGGCTTTGCACCTGCCCATTCCTGCAAGGACAAACAGGTCTGGAAAACACCACAGAAGGCTTGGGAATTGGGGATGGATGGGCAGTGGAGGGCAGAAGGTGGTGTATAGATATTTTTTAGTCCTCCACAGGCCATTGATGAAAACTTCGACTAGCCAGCATCTTGTTCCACCCTCAAAATATGACTGCCCTAATGGCCAAGGTGCAGATTACAAATTCTTGGATCAGTTTTTACATGTAGATCTCTCAGTACAGAGAGAAAATGGCAGGCAGAGGTAGAAAGGTATTGAGAACTAGTTTGTAAATCTTGAAAGGTGAGTTCTAGACTCAGGGTTGCCGGCAATTAGCTGACTTTCACAAGTTGGTTACCTTTTTGAGCTTCAGTTTTCTCATTTTCCAATTCCTACTCTTACCCCCTATTCACTTCCCCCAACCCACCCCCTGCCCCTTTCCGGATTAGGTAAAAGGTTCTGTGAGCTCCCTCATCAAGTCTCATGGAACAATTTTTAAATACACATGCCTGGCCCTCCCCATCCCTGAATTCTGGCCAGCCCATAATTTGCCCTCTCCTTTCTCACTGTTTTTCTTTCTCCCTCCCTTGTTTTCTTTTCTGTCCTCTTTCTACATCAGCAACCTGCTTTTTCTGATATCTAACCAATCCTCCCAATTTTGTTTCACTTTATTGGCCTAAGATGCTATGTTCCCATGACTATATGTTATTTCTTTTAAAAAATAGTGTGCGTATGGGTAGCTGGACTTACTGCAGAAATTTTAGAAAATGTAGAAAAGCACATATTAATGATAGCTATAGTTTATTGAGAGCTTGCTCTTTGCCAGGCAATGTTGAAAGCACTTTACATATAATCATTCATTTAATAGCCCAAGAACCTCATGGGAGAGGTACTATTATTATCTCCATTTTGCAGGTAAGAATACTGAGGCACAGAGAAATCAAGTAACATAAATGAGAAAGATAAAAATTACCCATTAGATCATGTTGAGAATAACTATAACCAACATAGAATCCTTATTTCTGAGTGAATGTGTTTATTCATTCAAAAATCACTTTGCCAGGATTCTACACTGCCCTGGGGCCAGTTGTGGATTGAAGGACCTTTTTTGATAACTACATTTTAGGCATGGCCTTTTGTCATAGAATGCAGAGGGAAGTTCTGGCCAGTGGAAGGAGAAATGGGCTGAAATCCACTGATATCCTACATCGCTACTCCAAGAGACAAAAAATCCAAACAAGAAGTCAAGGTCTTGCCAAGAGTCAGCTTTGGAATTGAGATTATTAAAATAACAACCAAAAAGTGGCCACTACTTCTGCCCTGAGAGCAGTCATTTCAATGACTGACATGTCCTAGAAGAACAAGTGTCATCTTACTAATGGCTGTCATTAGTGATGGCAGCAACTATAAAACATATACACTCTGCACATTTAATGACATGGGAAAGTGCTCGTGATGTATTAGATGAGAAAAGAAAGCCACGAAACAGAATGTGTGTGTGTGGTATGTTGGCAAACACTGTTCAAAAAAAAAGTGCTCATATGCATTGAAAATGCACTGGAAAAAATTTTTAAAAGCTTAACAATCCTGCCTAAAGAAAGGTTATAAATTTTCTTTTCTTTTAGTTCCTCAAATTTCCACAAAGAACACCTACTATTTATATGTAAGAAATGAAGTCAATGATGTTAACTTAAAAAAAATAAAAGCTGTATAAGTTGATTAGCAGTTGAGTCAAAAGATTATATTCATGTGAAATTTCGAATTCCTGATTATTTTTTAAAAGGGAAGAAAACTAACATTTATTGGCTAAGCATTTTCTCCTATTCACCTTATGCAAGCTTCATAAGGCTTGTAAGGTCAGTATCCTATTGTTGTGGAGACATTAAGTCATGTGATCAAGTTGAGTGCTCCGATAAGAGGCAGAATGTCCAATTCTGGCTTACTCCCAACTCAGATTCTGTTCTCCAAGCCAACAGTGTTCCAGAACTTTATTTTCTAACACAAGTATATTAATGTACTTTTATCTGTGGCTCTTCAAAGCAATGATGGAGAATAAGGATGGGGAAGGAAACAGGGAGTCTGTCTCAGAATCAGCTGAAGGCTCCTGGGTGATCAGGATCTGCTCTTATTCTACCCCCTCTTCCCCAAGGGTACAGTGTTATCAGGGTGCCCCCTAAGTCTACCACATGATTTCCAGGATAGTGAGAAGGCTCATCACATCAGCAAAATACCTCTCCTGAGGTGTCCTTCAGCTAAAGGGTTTGTTTGTGTGCCTTTGGTTAAAATGCAAATATCTCTGAGCATAAAAATGCCTTAAACTGTATCACACCTGAATATGAATAACTTTGTCAACTTCTCTCCCAAGTGGATGTAGAGGATGACTATGAACACCCAGAGAAAGACAGATACACGGAAGGCAAGAAAGACATTGAAGTCACTAGAATCTATATGCCCTTCTTCATAGTCTTGCCAATGGCTGGCCTTGATTATAATATTTAGGTTTCTGTGTTTATATGCTGTCAAGAGAAAGCAGAATATCACATTCTATCAAGTCACTTGAAAAGAACCACTGATTTACAACACCAAGGCACTAACAGAATGTTTGATTTAAAGGAGTGTATCTATGTAACTGGAATAAACACACCACACTTCAGAAAGTCTGCAGATAGCTCCTCTTGGAGTAAATGGCAAAGAAGAACTAAGACTTGTTTATATTCTTCCCTTCCCTAAGGGTTATCAGGGCCTTTTTCATCACTTTGGATGGAAAACAAATGATCAAAAGACGGATGACCCCTCGTCCCTTCCATATCTCCTGCGTGGTATGTCAAAAGGCTTTCCAGCAAGGCAGGGCAAGCTAATTATTTTCTTCTAATCAATCAGCTATTTTAATGATGTGTGACACTCCTGATCTATCAGTACCATTAAGATAACGTCCACTCTGTTGGGCTGCAGCCAGTTTACAGACAGTTCACTAGCCAGCCTGGACCCCCTAAAAGTCCAAACTCTTGTTCATCTGGGTGCATTAAGAGGAAAAATCAGACCTGGAATCAGTGTCTAGATGGAACTGATTTGAAGAATTATTGAAATACAAATCTTCCCCCAAAGGGCTACCACAGGACCTAAAATTTCCACTTGTTCTGTTGAATCTTTTTCTTGATCTTCAGAAGTCACTGTTAATTTTTTTTAATTATCCCTGAACATAGCTAGGAGTCACCATCTATTTCCACAGTATCACAGAGATCTTTCACAGTATCACAGAGATCTTTGTCAGAACAACTACCTTTAGCAAAGCACTAAGACACAAAAGAAAAGATGTAGTCTAGGTGCCCTCAGCTCTATTGTCGTGGAGAGGGATGAAATGGATGCGAGAATCTAAGCGTCCATGGGAAGGGAGTAGAAGAGACAGTGTTAAGAGAAGTTTGGATATCCTGACAGTAACACAGACTTGAGTTAATGAACACAAACTCAGTGTTGCTCCTTGGGAGCCTGCCCTTTAGACCCTTGGTGTACTAAGAAGGGAGGAACTGCTCATTTTCAAGGGTCCTAGTTCACAACTATGGGCCAAGCAGAAGTCTATGGGTGGCCACCAGGGAAGAAAGAGTGGTAAGAATGAGCCTGGCAGCACCCCTGGCCTCAGCCTCCCTGACAGCCTCACCCCAGCTCAGGTTGCTCCCCCTTCTCCCCAGTTTCTCTTAGGCTTCTGCACCTACGGCAGTCTCAAGAAATCAGATGGGGAGCTCGCTGGTCCCAGTCTCACCAGCTGACAGTGGCCTAAACCAGATGTTTCCTAGGAAGTTTTCACACCCTTCTCTCATTAGTCACTAATGGCACCAGGGCTGCTGGGGAGAAGAGGCACGAGGTTGCTGGGCCACAGCTGGCAAGCAGCTTTACTTCTGGATGACTAGAGCCCAAAAATCTACCTTAAGAATGCTCTCCTCTTAAAGGAAGGGAAAATCCTGTCGAGGCATGGACACAGGCTGCTTTCACCTCTGAATGGGGCCAGCAGGGAGGGGAGAGAGAGTGCCATCCTCTCTGTTCATAGACCATTCTTTGTTCAACAGGAGGAATGGATTTCTGACACCACCACCAACCCGTCACTTAATAGAATCCACCAGGAGTGGCCAATTTCCCTGCACCCTGTCTCTTTCTATAGTATGTATAAAAGTCTGTAGGCTCCCACAAATGTGTATCATATGAATACTGTGTTCCAGACACTACACTGGTGCTGGAGATGCAAAGAGGAATAAGACACACCTCCTGTCCTCAGAGAGTTCATGATGGGGGTAGAGAGGGACAGAGATATAAACATATTACAACAAGGTGTTACGAATGCTAATGGGAATCTATATGGGTAATGTGAAGACACAAAAGAGAGATAAAAGAAAGGTGTACAAAAGAAGAAAGATGGTGTTAGGTCTTGAAGCAGAATGAGTAGGAGTTTGGAGATCAGACAAGAGGAAAAGGCAGTCCAGACAGAAGGAGCATATACAAAGGCGTGGGGCCATGGGGAAATTTTGGCCCATACAATTGCCTGTGCTCTCTGTAACAATTAAGGGAAAATAAATTCAAACTTTTATTTACACCTTTGATAAATATTTCTTGGACACCATCTTATGTTTTAAGCACTAAGGTCTGATGAGTAACATAAATGGATATGGCCTTTTCGGAGCTTACAGTTTGGTCATGGAGACAGGCAATAAACAAATAAATAAGTATATAAATTTCAAACTAGGGCAGCTGCTTTGAAGGAGATCATGCGTTCTATAATAAAGAAAAAGAAAGCAAGATAGGGTTTGCCTTCGATAGGATGCTAAAGAAGCCTCTTGGAGTTGAGGAGGATAATCAGCCGGGGAAGAGCCTTGCAGGCTAAGGAAACAGACTGTGCAAAGGTCCTGAGGCAGAAAAGGGCTTGGAAAATTTGGGAAATTAAAAAGGGCCAGTGGCTGGATGGTAGAGAGAGAAGAGACAAGAAAGAGATACCTTTGATGAGATCTTAAAGGCCAGATCATGCAGGGTCATGTAGGTCACAGCAAAAAAACTGAGGGCCTTTTCTAAGTGCAAGAAGACACAGAATAGTTTTGTTTTATGCAGAAGAGAGACATAATCTGAATTTAGCTCAGGAAAAAAAAACACTGACTTTTGTGTGAAGAATGTATTGGAAAAAATCAAGAGTAAAAATTAAGAGATCAATAAGGAGGATTTGCCCCTAGCCCAGTAAGAGCTGACAGTAGTCAATGGTAGTAGCAGTGGCTATGGGAGAAATAGATGGATTTATGATATTAATTTGTTGTTCTGGCTCTCTTTCCTGTCTCATAATACTTCCTCTTTTTTGAATGTCATAATTTAAGCACCCCTGAGAACAATACACCATTTGCTTTTATCTTTTCATTGTAACAAGTACTTGACACTTGCCCTTAGTCTAGAAAAGATGGAGGAATCACAGAGAGCTGAGATACAGACTCCTGTCCAATGGCCTCTCATCTCCAGATGTTCTGGAACTTCTCCGGCCTTCTTTGTCTATCTCTCTCTGTCCAACCCTGTCTGGACTGCCCACTTCAGGCAGATTTTAGAGATCAGGGCATGGAGAAAAGAAGTGGAAGTCAATATCCTTCCTCCCAAACACTAAGTATTCATTAAAAGCCATTCCTTCCATAGTCTTTTCCTGCTTCCTAAGGTCTAGATAGAAGATGCTCACTGGGCCAACCTGCTCCATGTTTTCTGCTGGTGTACCCTTGGCACATTTCTGGGCTCTGTTACGTTGTCTTGTCTCTATTCTTACCTTGAGGTCTGTCAGAGTATCCATCTGCTCCAAAAGTTCAAGAACATACACACAGGAGAGGGTCAAGAATGCTCAGGTTGGTTTATAATTTATAACTCACTTCCCTCTAAAAGTTCTTGACCAAAGCCTCAGTCATTCTCAGGATCTTAATTCAGTCTTAAGAAAGTCTCACACAACCTCCTCTTCTGAGAACTATGAAGATTTATGTCATGTTCTCTTTACCAAACTTCATTAATCACTATTGTGCAGTGACTAGAAGACAATTGTGCCAGTGTGTGTGTGTGTGTGTGTGTGTGTGTGTGTGTGTAATCCTTTATAAAGCATTTTCCCATACATTTTCTTCTTTAGTATTTAGTACTTTTACAAGTGAAAAAAAGTATTTTTACAAGTGAAAAAGGTGAGTCTCAGAAAAGTAAAGTTATTTGGTTATAGCCATACAACTTATAAGTTCCAAGAAAGTAGAGACTGTGTCTACATTTTTTCTCCAGCATATGCCAGAGTCTAAACATACATAGTAGAAATTTATGCCTGACACATAGTAGAGATTTGATAAGTATTTTTTAAATTAATTAATGATACCTTGACATAGCTGGGATTAAAAATTTTAAACTTAAACTTCTCTGCCTACCATGTATGGATCCCATCTGATAAAACAGTGGGTCTATCTACAGAAATCAGAATAAATGAAACCAATTACTCAACTCAGCCTTGTAGCTCAGAAACATTCTTGTGTAACACACATCAAAGTCACCCCCATTTTATTGACTCTACCCATTTGAATTATTGTGAAACAAATGAGGCCATGCAGAAAGGAATCCTCAGACTAAGGATTTCTCACTGTGCTTTAGCTCCATGACCCTTTGTGGTGTTACACACCCCTCCTCCTTCCCCAGACCCCTAAATGTACACATGCATTTTGCACACCATTTTACAGAGTGTACACTCAAACTCCCTACTCAAGTTCAGTATCGTCTTTGGTTTGTCTTTTGTTTGTTTGTTTGTTTGTTTGTTTGTTTTTTGTTTTTTGTTTTTTGCCAAAATGGTTGTTGAATGTATAGTAAGTGTCTCTCATAAACTATATGCTCCCACAGTGTATGTGGCTACTGCTGGGCTTCCAAGAGTAAGAAAAGAAGGAGGAAAAGTCAGAAGTTCACAAAAAGTGGTGTGCTTTATTGCATCTAAGGAGAACAGCAAGTCAGCTCCCTAAGATTTCTAATTGACTTGGAAAGCAAAGGATAGCAAAGGTTGGTGAAATGATTCTTTCAGACCCTCCTACTCAAGAAACCTCAGAGCAGCCTGGGGGATAGTTGACTAGTTTTACATTTATTTTTGAGGAATGAGAAAAGGTTGATTGTCCATTTAAATCCATGCTTACCTGTGGTTAGGAGCTGAGTAGTCTGACATATTACATCAAGCCCTGGTCATTCATGTAAATACGATCTACTTAATGGTTGATTTATCCTCAGAGAACTCTGAATCTTAGGCCATCTTTTTGCCCCTTGTCCCCACTAATATTCTTGGTAAATATAAATAGAGTGGCTTTATAAATATTATTTTAATAAACCCCAGAAACTGAGCCAAGACTAGCATCTACAACCCTGCTTTCGGGAACAGGCCTCCTTTCCTTAGATCATTACTCCTTGTGAAAACACCACATTCAGTTAAACAGACTTGCTCGTGTGGTCAGATAAAATGGTAAAATATAAAATAAAAAACCTTTTGTGTGGAGGAATGAATGAAGTAAAATAATTCTCCTGCCAGCTCAAATATATCTAAGCATCTCTGGAGTTCCACAACCTTCAAAATAAAGATGAATCTGTGAAGATTAGCAGTGACAGCCATGGGAAGTAGAGAAGGATAGCAGAGTCCAGCAAGCTTTTAATAAAGGGGGAAAGAATTCCACCACTGAGAATGCAGGGGCCCCAAATCCTGTATATAGCAATGGAATATAATGTAAGCTTCCCATATCCTGCTTAATATCACTGTGTCCTCTCTTTAGAAAGGCCAAATTTCTCCGACAGAATGAAAATTTTATGCTATCCATATATAATTATATTTTTAAATTATGAAATAAAGTATTTAAAACAAATTATACATGTGTAACAGAAAATATATTTAACAAATATAATAAAAATATGTGTAAATGTATACCTATATACATATATACAGTGTATTACAAAAAAATATAATACTTAGGCAAGCTTAAAAGCAAGAGTTAATGATAGTAACCTCATATTTAATGCTCATTGTATGCCAGGTGCTGTTCTCAGTATTTTACATATATCAACTCATCTGATCCTCACAACTCCATAATTATTATCCCCATTTTACAGTTGAGGAAACTGAGGCACAAAGAGGTTAAGTGACTTGGCCAAAGTTATACAGCTAATAAGTGGCAGACCTGGTATTTTAATCCCAAGTTTCAGAATCTGGATTCTGGAGAGCTCCAGGCAGAAGTTAAAGATGCAATTCCCCATGGATATGTTGAAGCTGGAATACACCAGAAGCTGGAGTAGTATCAACTGTCTAGAACAGGTGCTGAAATCACATACCCATGTCTGCTGTAAAGCTGAACCCAAAATCCTGTCTAAAGCCAGACATAGAGTTGTTCTATCCTGATTCAGCACTAGGGGAACTATCAGCAGGTTAGAGATATGGCACAAAAGAGGGGAAAAGTCACCTGCAGAAAACAGAAACCCCCAAACCAGGAGTGGGTTCCAAATTCATACTACCTACATGATATGGAAATGAAAAATTAACATAAAAACTGGTCTACAAGCAAACTTTATCATCTCCAAAGAGATGTTTTTCATGGAAAACAACTCTCCCTAAAGATGAGCTCAAAAGCACATAAGGAAACAGACTCTTGTGAAAGACAGTGAGTAAATGCACAAAGAGACAACTAAGCAATCTGGAAGAGGTCTTTAATTAGCACTTTTTAATATTTAAGAGAAAAACAAAGAAATAGGCAAAAAGAAATACTTTGGAGAAATAATATGAAAATTTTTTAAAAAGAGGCAAATATAGATTTGTTATAAAAAATATAGTCATTAAAAAATTTGTACACCTTAATATATGAGTAAAAAAAAAAAACAACAGCATTATAGAGCTGAGAAGAAAACTAGTAAATTAAAGATAAATGTGAACTTATCACAGAGAACACAGTTCAGAGAGATAAAGATATGGAGCATATAAAAAGAAAGATAAAAAGACATGGAGATAGAATAAAAAGCTTCACATGTGGTAAAGAGGTATTATTTGAGGAGACAAAGGTAAAAACGTTTTCAGATTTCAAGAAAATTATGAATCCTTACACTGAAAAAGAGCATAGCATCCAAATAGGATAATTAAATACATAGCCCTACCTAAACACATAATATGAAAACTGCATTACATAAAAATAAAGATAAAGGCTACCAGAAAGAAAAGACAATTACCTTAAAAGGTATGATAGTCATAATAATCAGATTTAACAGCTGACTTCTCATCAGCAATAATGGATTCCAGAAGATAATGGAATACTATATTTTAAGCACTGCTGGAACACAACAGTCATTTTAGCTTTTCATCACCTGTTAAATGATAACAAAATAAAGATCTTTTCAGACTACTAAAAAACTAAAAATGTTTAGTACTAAGACTTTCATGGAAAGAAAAGATAATACTTCAGCAGGAGCAAAATTTAACACAGAAGGAAAGAGTGAGGTGCAAGAAGCATTGGTGAACAAAGTAAAACATGTTGGGAAATTTAAATAAGTATTGACAGTGGAAATACGATGCTCTGGTCAGCCATAATACAGAAGAGAGAGGATCACTTTGAATTTAGGGAGTTCTGAGGCACTTGTCTAATTTGGGAGGAAATAGACATTGATAAACCACACACTTTGAAAATTATGTCATTAACATAGCAATATAAAATATGCTAATTGGATGATAGTACTTTCTTATCTGTTAACCAGTCATTTGTGTATCCCTTGAGATGTTTTTTAAAAATATAGATTCCCAGGCCCCCTTGATGATTCTAGTTCAGTACATCTGAAGGAATGGGCCTTTGTTCTAATGTTTTTTAAAAGCTCCCCAGCTAATTTTGCTGGGAGCTCAGAGTTGTTACTGACTAACTCAGAAGGGTACACCCTTTGGTCTCCTCCTTGTTGGGTCTCCAAGATGGAGAGACAAACTGTGAGCCAGAACCCATTTAAAAAACAATATATCATAAGAAGAAGCTCTTGGGCAAGTGTCCCAGGATTTTAATGGGAAAAATCTCTTTATTCTCCCTGGCACGTAATGTTTTACCAGGTGATTGATTTGAGGAGGTAATTTAGTAGATCCTGATAATTTGAAGAAAATTATTTTGAAGTGATGACTTAAATTATGTATTGGCAGGAATTGACTATTTAGGCATAATGAGTTTAATTGAGTATCAGGAATGATGATGTAGTAACTGTCAGCATTCTGCATGCAGTAGCAGGGAGGTTTAAATGTTTGAAGTAATTGAACAGTGGGTACTGCTTGTGAGAACGTGCTTTTTAAAAATATGTAAAAGTTATTAGCTCCTTCTTTAGCCTGGGTAAGAAGCAAAAGCCAATGCCCGAAAGTCCCTTAAAAATACAGCTTGGCTGTGACTAAAATGGGATGTCATTTACCAGATCCTCAAGTGGAGGTCCCATGATCTATTTCTGAAGAATATTTTATCAGTGGGGCCCAAATTCCCAAACTCAGCAATACATATCCTGCATATAAAGAGCCAAAGTCTACAGAAATCCAAATTTTCCTCTTTTTCTAACATATGACATACTGATTTTGGGGGATTAGAAAAAGTGTGTGGTGTTATGTTAATCACTCCCCCTGCCACTCTTTGTTTGAAGGCCTTGGGCTGTGGGAGTGGTGGGAATTTAGGAATCTTTGTCTATAGAGTTGAGAATAGCCAGGACTGAGTTAAAGGAGACTTATCAGTTCTTCCCATTAACAGCAACCCTAAAAGAGCAAGATCCTATCAGCTCAGTCACAGTGTACTGCTCTTGAGCTTCTGAGCCTGCTCCCTCTCTAAGACCGCAAATGCCTCAAAAGCAGGGACGTGGTCTCATTAATCAGAGAATCTCCAGGTCTAGCCTTGTGCCTGGCACACACTGGGTACCCAGTTCATTTTTGTTTTTGAGTGAGAGAGAGAATAAAGTCCTTGAGGTTGATGCACTTACCATCTCAAAAGGCATTTCCTCCCTTTTTACATAACCCTCTGCCCCATGTAACCTGAGCTAGTTAAGCTCTTGGTTCATAGAGAGCTGCACTTTCCAACATGGTAGTCACAGGTGGCTATTTACATTAAAATTAATTAAAATTAAATAAAAATTAAGTTCCTTAGTCATACAAGCTACGGTGTAAGTGCTCAATAGCCACATATAGCTAATGTCTACTGTCTCGGACAGCACAGCAGTGACATTTCCATCACTGTAAAAAGTTCTATTAGACAGAGCTATTATAGACCCCAGCTGGGACCCCTGGAGTTCTACACCCATCTCTGACTTTACCAGTTATTAACTGCATGACTGGGAAAATCAATCAAGTTCACTTGTGCATGCTATTTTCTCTGCCTAAAGAACTCTTCCCTTATGTAGTAAGTAGTCTAGTGAATTCTCATCTTTCAGGTCTCAGCTCACTTAATATCCCCAGCTAGGTCAAAGCCTTTCGTTGTACCTTATACAAATCCTTGTCAATGTCAAGATTGAGATTTTATGTATTTTTATGTAATTACTTGATTAATATCTGTCTCTCTTAAGAAACTGTCAGCTCCAGTTTGGTTTTGGTCCACATTGCACCCCTGGTGCCTAGCAAAGTGAGCGATACATAGCAAGCATACAGTAGTCATTGAGAAATCAGTGAATGAACCATCAATTTCAGTGTCTGTGCCATGACCATTGCAAATGCTCTGTGCTCTGCTAGACTCATACTTAGCTGAGATGCACAGCTAAGGCCATATCTGTTGTCACAGGCGTCACCCCTGTGCTAAAGATCAATGCTAATGATGTTCATTCTGCTTCACTGTTGCCTGTGCTAAATATTTTCAATGTCATCCCTGGTGATGTGCCAGTACAATTAAGACTTTCAAGGTAAATAGATTGGCTGCTCGTTGAACATTCACAAAGTAAGAACATAACATTTCATTTAGGCTTTAAGACAGGCACTATTATCCTTCATACCTAGAGGCTACTCATCCAAACTCTCCATCAAGTCAAAAACCTGACACTGAAATCCTGGACAGCTTTCTGAACAGTAACTGTCCTCTAGGAAATCCCCCACCTCCAGGTTGTAATATCCAGCCTGACTTTCAGGATTATATATGGGAAGTTAGAAAACATACATGTCAGTGCTTCAAAATTCTAGCCACATTTCTCCCAAGTGCCCCAGAGGTTTGCAACTGTCTGGGCTCTCCTGAGCGTCATCCCACGCCTCTCGTTTCAGTGGAAACTTGAGGAAGTGGGGGCAGTTCCAGCTGAGTGTCTCCTGAAGTGGGTCAGATCTGTACATACCACAACCATCGAGTGAGTACAGGCAGACCAAAACAGCAACAAAAAGGGCCGCCCACTCAGGCTCCTGTGAGCCTTCACGTCTGACTTCATGTGGCTCTCACTCAGAAACGGAAGTGGAAAACCAAATAAAGTCAACTCCATGGAGGTCCTGGGGATTTAACACTGAGCAGCCACACGAATACCAGAGTGATGCATCATGATTCATGTTCTTACAATAAATGCCTAAGAAAGTAATAAGGATTTGGCACTTAGTATAAAGCATTGGCAAGACAGCTCAAAGTTTTCTGCCTATTGTAAAGTGTAGCCTGGGACATTTTCTCTCATTGAGAAATATGTATTAGCAACGTTATCTATAGTAGCAAAGGAATTACTCATAAAGCTTTATTAAGTGATGTCAAGACTTTTTTTTATAGTGTTCTTTTTTGTCCTGGGAGAAGCTTTAGAAAATAAACTAAGTTATTTTTACCAGTGTGTCTATACTGGCCCAATATTAGAAGATAAAACACATACCTAAAGGATTAGCAATCTAGAAATCACCTTTCTCAAAGTGATTCACTTGGGGGGAAAAGTGCTGAAAAATTAAATACCCTCTTGATTTAATGTTGTTCGTATTTACAGAATAGATTCTGCAAAGAACAGAAACAAGTTGAGGCAAAGAGCATTCCTATAAAGCAAACATTTAGGGAATAATGAAAAAAAAAAAAAAAAGACCAGATGGTTCTGTAAGCCCTCACAAGTATGGGAAAGAGTGTGATGTCTCATCAGGAAAGGGGTTTTTCATTTAGAAAAACAAAATAAATAAACTTGCATCTCCATGGTGGTTCGGCCAGTGTGTGGCCCAGCTGATGTATCCATTCTGGCCCACTAGCATGGACACAGCCTTACCAGCAAATCAGGTGCATGCTGATCTGTGTTGCTCATTAAGGCAGCTGAAATAGATAGGGAAGGTGTAAGCCATTTATCTTGCACACCGAATGAATACCTCCCCGGCAGATGACCTGATGGTGTGAATTCCTGGGTTAGAATAGAAGAGTTGGAAGAGACTTTGTGAAGAATTAGTCTTCTCTGCCCTTTTGCTCAATGTGAGAGATGCCCAGGTAGAATCTCCAACAGTTTTCCAGATCTATACTCTCAAGCAACATGAGTCAGAGGGGAGGGCAAGGGGAATTGGGACACATTTGCCCAGGGCAGTGGAAGCCCTTCTGCCATCTCTTCCCAGGCCCCCCACTTCCTCTTGGTCTCTCTTGCCTCTAGGCCTCTGCACACATGGTTCCTTCTGTTCAGAACGCTCTCTGCCCGCCACTCCTCACCAACCTTGCCTGGCTAACTCCTACTTATCCTTGTAGGCCATCCTTTTTGCCAAGAAGCCCTTCCTGACTTGGCAAGCTTGGGTAAGGTGCTGTTCTTCTGGTTCCTCCCACTAGGGTGACCTATAAAATCAGGACAGTCCCAAGCAATTCAGAATAGTCTCCCTATCTCCCATGCTTCTTGTGCTTGCCTTTCTCAGCTTAGGATCTTCTATTATAACTGCCCATTCACTGGTGGTACTGGAGACTGTCAGTTCCCTGAGGACATAAGGCCATTCATCACTGTAATCTTGCACAGGTCTGGTATAGGGCAAATAAGAAAAAATCACAACTGGAGTAGGTATGTAGAGCTGAATGAATGAATGAATGAGAAATTGACTTTTTTTTTTTTTTCCTGATGGGTGTCTGGGTCTTGTTTCCTGCAGCCTCCCTGGTTCTTTCTCCAATTCAGGCATAGATCCTGAAATCTGCCATGGCACTCCCCCCACCCCCACCCGGAGCAGCTAATATTTGCCTGGCAGAGACTCCTGCATGCAAATTAATGAGCCCTTCTTTCCCACTCCGAGTTCCCGGTTACCTTTACTTACTGGTATAAGGAGACTAAGGCCTAGGAAATGTATTTTGTTATTGTCAATTTCTTTGGCTACTATTAATTGAGATCTTAGGGGTCAAGTGGTATGCTAGGCCCTTTCACTTATTTTCAGATTTAATATTCAAAATATTTCTATGATGTATCACTGCCACCATTTTCCAGATGAGGACACAGTGGCTTAGTGAAGTTAAATAACTTGCCCAGCTGGTTAATGGGGGACCCAGGGCTAGATCTCAAGGCAAGAGCTGGGTTTCAAAGCCTAATTTTTAACTGCCAGAGGCTTTCTCCTAGGTTGGAAGGAGGCCAACTAGGGAGGGCTTTACTATCAAATTTGTAGCACAACAAACTGAGGCAAGGGACACACGGGTCTGCTCTGTCCCTTGCCCATTATACATCCTGAGCCTGGCCTCTTCTGGGTGAAAGGAAGCATGATTCAGAAGTGTACGCCCCTGAATTTCAGGGAAGACGGGCCCAGCTGAATGAATAGCTAATGCAACAGGAAGATTCTCAAACCCTTTACATAATAAAGGAGAAGCCAAGATCAAGAGAGGGTGGTACTCTTGCCCAAAGTGACACAGTCAGACAGCGGCAACATCAGGCTTGAAACCCTAATCTCCTGACTTCCTGTCCTTGTTCACTCCCTACTTTCTGTCCTCATTTATGACTATTAAAAACATACGAGGCTCTCTTTACCACATTCCTTGGTTTTTAAAGCTGCTGCTCCTGCTGTCCTCTCTTCCCAATCCAAATATTTTTTTCTTTCTTCCTAACATTTGAAGAAGAAAGTGTGATGGCTAACAGCATTTGAACTTCACAATGTTACTGTAACATGTAATAAATACTTTTTATTATTTATTTCCAAATGCTTAGGGGCCATGGAAGACTAAAGGCTACTCTCTTCTGATGCAGCTCTAACAAATTTACTCCAGTCATTCATTGGAGTGGGCTGGGGAAACACAGCTAGATTTGGTGCTTTAAACCTCTCAGTGCTACAGGCCCAGTCTCCATGATTATGCTAGAATTGTATGTGACCGGCAGTTGTGTTTTAGCTTAATCTCTGTGGCCCTGAGAATGGCAGGTTCTGAGGAACACATATTCAGCCCTCAGGACCAGCTGAATGAGCTAAGAGGGAAACTAGACCAAGAGTCTGGTCACCCCAGAGTCCACAGTAATCAAAAAATTCTGTCCCACGATAAGGGCTGTAGAAAGTACTGCACGTTCAAAGCCAGTTGGGCAAACAAACTTTGGGGAAACATTTAGAACTTTTTTAAACTGTAGCTAAAAAGACCTGAGACTTTAGGCCCTTAACCCACCACCCTCATCTCCCTCCATACCTACAACCCAGGAATGTTGCTTGCACTAAAAAGGCATCTTCCAAGAGGACCTCTGAACTTAAAACAAATGCTGTTTAATTTGCCATTCATTAGGGGTGTATCTGGATTGATTTATTGTGCCCTTCTGACCCCAAGTCTTTGGAACAGCATTCCTTCACGATTAAACAGGGGAAGGATTCAGGCAGGACTTTCAGGGATAAGCGTAGAAGGCTACAACAATACTTCAAATTGCTCCATATCAGGTAACCCAAAGGAAACGCTCAACCCAATTCAAT
>CM053503.1:52721383-52912809 GCA_028627145.1 Eidolon dupreanum | reverse complement strand
AGAGGGAGAGGAAGAGGAAGAGGAAGAGGAAGAAGAAGGAGAAGAGAGAAAGGACAAGAAAAGAAAGGGGTGGGTGGGGAGTTCTCACACACAGAGAATAAATTCCTACTGGCAGCTCAGTAGGCCAGGGGTAATCAGAAAATGAGAAAAACCTTGTAAAGCACTGAGAAGAGGCAGGCTACATCAATTGCCCTTTAGAAACGGGATCAACAGCCTCTCTTGTGGGTGGCACAAGTATAATTACAGCAATTAAGAGGAAAGACTACAGTCCTTTTTTTTTTTTTTTTTTTTTTTGCTTTTAATGTGTAAACAAACAATTCAGGGACTTGTAAGCAGAAGAGAATTGGAACATAGTTTAATCGTATCTACTACTGTGGCTCTCCTTGCTTTAATTGGCTTCCAGGAAAATTTTAAGGGCTGAGGCCTTTGTGGTAGTGATTTTAGTTAAAAGCACAGATTTACCTGGAGCCAGTGTTGGGGAGGGAGAGGAGGCACTTCAGCTGGCTACCAAGCCCCCTAGGACCGGTGAGGGCCTCCCTCCCCAACACTTCTCCCTCTTACCCTTCCAGACTGTGTGAGGCCTGAAGGGAAGAGACTCAGGCTGAGGGTGCCCTGTTTCCCACTCTTCCTATGAGGCCCTGAATACTGTGTGCCCCCTGGAGCAGCCACAATTTGATCTTCCTGCATTCTTCTCCCCTTCTCTCTTCCTCCCACTCAAAGTGTCATGTGTTATGTTTTCTAGCAAACATCCTAATTCCGTTTTGTTCTCCCATAGAAGAAATAAAGAGGAGTCTGGGGCAGTAGATTGGGCTGGGAAGTGGCTCATCTTCTGTGGTTTGGGGGCTCCTAGGAAACCCTCAGATCCAGCATCTTCACCCAGGGGCTGACATCCTGCCATCTGTGAGAGGCTGGTTTCCTAAGGATTGCTCAGATTTATTAATGCAGCTAAATAAATGAATCCCTGGCTATTCACCGTGGAACCTGGTTACATGAAAGTACTGCTGTGAAAAGCAGCTTGATTACAAATCAAGGCTTAAAAATTCTCTGGAGGATGACCTCTGACCTCTCCCTAAAGAATTTGGTGCATGCTTCATAGTCTAGCTGTAAGTCAGACCATCCTAAACATAGCCGCAGAACATAGTGACGATCTATCCAGCTATTTTCTCATGATGCAATAACAAGCCAGCAGACAGAAGCTTAATTCTATTGATAGGGATTCTGCCTTTGGTTGCTCTTTCAAATGCAAATAATTTTGCTCCCATATTTTGGTGTCCTGCAAAATGAGAGCATCTTTTCTCAAGACAAGGCTGATGGAGAAAATGTTCCTGGCTAGGAGCTGGGAAATCGGACCTCTCCCGCCACCTCCATGGCAGTTTGGCTGGAGAACCAAGAAGCTGCCTGCCTAGCTCTCTGCCTGTCCTGTACACTAGGCCAGGATTCTCTTGCTGCTCCAGGCTGCCTTCTATACTAACTCCGTACAGGGCATGTTCACCACTCCCTCGTACCCTCACAATGCCCACCTGATCTGAAAGGGGCTAGAGCCATCCAGTGGAGGCTGGCAGCCAGGTTTCAAGATAGACTTGAGGGCCAAGTCAGTACTGCTCACCAGGAGGATATGCATGACTCTTCTACAGGATGGACCCTGAGGGTCCCTGGAGAGTGTTCCTTGCCCAGGAATGGGAGAGCAGGTATAAAGATTCTGCCTTCTGAACTCTCTCTAGGATCTTGTGCTGAGCCAAATTCGGTGACCTTCAGAGTACGTGATAAGCTTTTGGCTTTATGTCAACTGGCACTTCATGAAATAGAAATACTTAATACAAAGTGAAGGGACAGAACTATATGGTGTCTGGCTTTTGAAACAAAGGTTTGAGCCAGAGTCAGAAAGAAAGAATAGTTATTGGACGGGGATAGTGTGATGGGGGTATAGGAACTTGGGATGCAATTCTTAGTTCTACCATCAATTCACTGTGGGATAGTGAAACTCTCAGAGTCTCTATTTCTGATGGCAAAAGCTAGAGAGCAAAATCTTCAGCACCCATTAAAAATATGACCATTCCAAATGGTTTATGATAATTTTTCTGGGAAAATAATGTATAATCGAAATAACGTGAGTGAATCAATGGGAAAATGCATAAGTACACAAGACTCTCTACATCCCCAACACTGTATAATGTCATATCACATCACAGAGAAGAAAATAGAAAGAATAATGTGTCTCTGGAGAGTTTAACAACATCTCAAACCTATTTGTCCCATGAACGCAAATGTTTATATTATATAGCCAAAGTGCCATATTAGGAAGTAGTTTTTCTGTAAGGTTTTCTCAACTGGGTAATGGACAAATGGATCCAGAATGATAAGAAAAAATTTATTTCCTTGGTTCTTCGAAGCTTTCTTTTGACTCTCAGTTCCCATCTCCTTAATATGCAGGCAGAGTTGGGTGTCTGAAAATGCTTGCCCTTTTTGGGAAAGCAGAAACATGAATGGCCGTGGGACTCTGGCAATATATGTGGCAGGTCTGGAGATCAGAGGTTCCAACCCTTCTGAAGGAAAGATCCAGCCACCCAGCTGGGGAACGGACAGGGGAAAAGAGAATGGTTGGCACCAGACTAATCAAGTTGTCCGGCATTGAATTAACCAATGTCCTGAGTTCCTGCTCAGGAAAAAGCTCTACTCAGCATGCAAACCTTTCTAGTAAACATCTTGATGACCCGAAATTAAAGGGATGGTTCACTGTCAATCAAGGAAAGGGCCTCTGGCACCCCTGTGCTGGGTTTGACTTTGTTTCCACCATATATCAGCTGCATTATCTCTGGCAAGTTACTGGGCCTTGGTTACCTCATACATAAAGTAGAGATAATGATACTAACCTCATCAAGTTACTTGAAAGATTAAGTGAGTTAATAAATGTAAAGCACTGATAACAGTGATTCATCTATAATAAGTACCCATGAACGTTAATTATAGTTACTACTGTTATTTTTACTGTCAAAATTAGTATTATTCTTACAAGAACACACCAGCTTGCCTTCCAAAATATCCAAAAGCATATGTTTGAGACCCTTGGGTTGGGTGAGTCCAATGTAAAACTGTGATGTAGGTGAAGGGGGTCTCTGAGGCCCCTTCTTCAGGACCAAGCTCTACTTTCTATTAACCATCAGAAACCCTTGACAAAACTCACAAATATCTTTAAGTCTCCAGTGGCCCAGATGTTCCTCCCAACCCTGACTGCACACACTGCCAGCAGCTACTATCACACACACACTTAAACACACACACACTTATTGACCCAGCCTCTGAGGCCTTCGGTCTCCTCCCATTCCTGACCTGACCAATTTTGAGATATAATAAATTAGGGAACTGGTCTTTATGGGATAGCCTACATTACTATGACTAAAGGCTTCTGCATGTACGAACATCTCCCACCTTTCTGACCTCAAGAAGACAGAGAGAAGGGACTGGCCTCAGGTTCTTTGCTATGTATTTACAGCTACTTTCAATGGAGCCTGCCATGTTCTCTTCTGCTAACAGAGAATTCAGGGCCAAACTCCTTAGTATTACAAGATCCTTTACAGTCAGGCCCCTGCTTACCCTTTTCAATTCATTTCCCAGCAGACATCCTCACAGGCATGTCTTGCTCCACACTCATGAGATTTTGCATACGGTGCATCTCATACCCAGAATATGCATCCTGGCAAACTCTACTCAAAAGCTACAGCCCCTGGTGCATATTCCTATACTTTTTTGGGTAGAATTAGACACTTGCTTTGCCCCTGTAACATTTATTATTCAACTATGTGTCTTGACACTATTTTCAAAATTTACCATATTTGCTAAGAACTGACTAGATACTTGCTAGAGGTTAATCTGTTTTGTTTGGTTTGGTCTGGTTTGGTTTTGAGATAGTTGTTTGGAATTCAGAACTCAGACCCTCATTTATTTGCAGGATTATTATAAGTCCTCCAACTGGTCTCCCAGTTTCCAGTTCATTCTTGTCACCCAGTTACTTCCATGTACAAAAATCATCAATGACCACGCATCGCCTACAGATTAAAGTCTGAACTCCATAGTTTGGTGTTCCTCTTGTGTTGCTTCACTGTGTCATTCTATCCTCACTCTGATCCCCATTGTTCACCCTATGCTCATGTCATCTGGAGTATCTACATTCGTTACCCCTTTGTAGATTGGTTTGTTCCCATAGACTGTAACTTCCTTGTCCCTCTTCTCCACTAGGCCAGCTCCTCTTCACCCTTCAAAGCCCCAGCGAAACATTATCTCCTATGAGATGCTTTCTCTGATCCTCCCTCAGTAGTACTGGCTGCTTCCTTCTCTGAGTTTGTAAGAACACATTGTACACACCTCAATTATATCTGTCTTTATTAGCTATTAATGTGCCTCAACTTCATCAGACTGGAGACCGTGGAGTCCCACATTCACCCCTTTTAATTCTTGGGAAGCTTTTGGTCTCTGTGAATGGTGCCCACTGGTGTTTTGTGGTGCCCAGCCTAAGTATCCATTTGCAGAAGCCCCTGAGGTCAGAGACCTTCCTGGCACCTCCAAATGTATCACATAGGAGGCATCTCTTCTTTCTGTGAGGGAAATCTTCTCTGCAGACAACGTGACATTCTGATTCTCACTTTCAAGTGAGATTGCATTTTAGTGACTATAGGCTAAAAATTAACTCTGCCAAATTAAGCTTTTTCTTTTCCCTTGTTAAATATTTCATTTTAAAAGCCTTCTACTCACTCGTTTTAACCCCAGCTCTAAATGACTTTGTTTCCTTGTAAACTCCATTGGGGGGGGCAGAGGGAGGGGGAGAGATTTTTGCTTAAAAAGAAGTATCTACAGTAATGATTCACTCACAGGCTAGTGTGTTCAGGCAGATCCAGTGAATCTATTGTCATTTTGAGTTCATTTATTCATTCGGAAAACCCAGATCCATCTGGGCAGGCACTGTGCTAGGGGCTGGGGTCAGAGATGCAGACATCTTCTCCTTGCCCTGAAGATATGTGCTGCCTATTGCTTTATTTCTGGCTGCCTTAGATCCTTCCATCCCTCCAGGACAGCTGGCTCACTGGTTCCTAGATCTGGAAGGAAAACCCTTTCAGCAATAGCAAAGGGAGACACCTCATCAGAAGGAGCTCTTAGGAGCATGGGTTTTTACCCAAGACTGAGCTGATTCCCTGTTTACAGCAGCAGCACTGTGTTAGGTTTAAAAGCACAGTATTTTCTAATAGAAAGAGAACACATGAGTCAGAGGACCAGAAACATTAGGGGTGGCCAAGCCACACTGGGCACAGCTTCTGGTCCAAGAGAGTCAATGTGAAAGTTCCCAGCACAGTGCTGAGCATAAGGCCTCTCAAGAGAAACACTGATGGAGCTACTCCCATATAATAGGGCTACTGCCACAGGATGGAGCTACTCCCACATGAGGTGCCCCACTCTCACCTCAGCCACTATTGCTCCTTAACAAATCACTCTAAAACTGGGTGGCTTAGAAATAGTTTTATTAGCATCTTCCAGGGTTCTGGGCTGAGCTAGATGGTTCTCACACAGGCTCTCTCGTGTGGTTCCAGTTGGATGGTTGCCAAGGCTAGAGTTGTCTCATAGACTTTCTCACTCGAGTCTGGGATTAATGCACGTGGAACTTCAGCTGAGGGTGTTAGCTGAGCACCAACACATGGCCTCTCCAAGTGGCCTGGGCTTGTGCACAGCATGATGGCTGGGTTCCAACAGAGACCATCCTATGAGAGCCAGGTGGAAGTTGTATCACCTTTTAAGACCTAGCCTCAGAAGTCACATAGTCACTTCTACCACACAACATGGGTCGACCAGATTCAAAAGGAAGGCACAGAGACCTCCTTTGCAGACATTTTAAAACCACCACAAGCTAAGCAGAGAACATCATTAAGATATCACAAGATGGCTATAACCAAATAAGGAATTTTTGTGTAATTGGTAAAACAAAACTAAAACCAAAACACACACTTGGAACAGGGACTGCAGGTTTTAATGGGTTATATCTGTTGTCAAATTCTAGCAAATGGAACAGAATGAACACTGAACTAGGAATCAGAATATTTGCATTCCAACTCTACTATTTTCATTGACTATTACTTGAACATGAGCAAGTTACTTAACAGCTACAAACCTTAATTTCTTCATCTCTAAGAAAAGGATAATAATACTGTCTCCTTTTCACAGTTCATGGATATTTACAAGAAAACAATGAGATAAAGAATGCAAGAGGACTTTGAAAATTATAATCACTAATTAATATATTGTAAATATTGCAAAAATTTTATTTTTACCTCTCCTGGGCCCTGATTTTCTTATCTGTAATAGCAAGATACTGGAATAGATTAGTTTCTCAAACTTGATTACCTAAAGACAAATATTAAGGGGAAAAAATTTCTCATAGACTCCTGAAAATATATCTGTGGACCCTGAAGTCTCCATGAACCACAGTTTGACAAACATTGACTTAAAAGTCTTATTCCATGAAAACTCTTACAATTGTAAATCATTAGTGTGAACGAGAGAACTTTTTTCCCTTTATAACCCGTAAAATACGTTTTTAATTATAATCAAAATGAAAACCACAAAATTAAAAGACAATTACTATAGAGCTCTCTGACCCCAGAGAATACATCTGTGAACCTGGACCAGATGATCTTTTAAGATGCTGTCCACTTCTCTGCATGAGTCTGTGCTTTTGTGGAATGATTCACAGAGCAAGCTCCTCTACTGAGTCATAAGCTCCTGGAGAGAAGAGGTATGTCTCAGACCTCTTTGTATCTTTCAAGGTATTTTGCACATAGGATGTACTCAGTAATTTTTCAATCAAATGGAAGTACAAATGAATAGAGGCAATGAAAAATGATACACGTGACAATGAATTCCCACTGGAATCCCATCTTTTCTGCCAAAGTAGTGCTTTCACATTGACCTTCCCACCCCACTCCTTCAGTGGAGGATGCCAGCAGATTCAGCCAGACTCCTAATAGGCTGTTTCAGGATCTAATTAGTTCAGTGCCTGATAGGTACTTGCTTCTAATAAAACAGACAATGGTAGAAAGTGATTTAAATAGAACTGATTGGAGGGAGAATTGAAAACATAAAATCCCGCTCTTGGCCTTCAGGTTCTGCATGATCTGAGCTCTCCTTGTCTCTCAAACCCCATTTGAGCTACTTTTCCTCACCCCTGCTGTTCCCTCTGTCTGGAGCACTATTTTCCCCAACACTTTGCCTAGATATCTCCTCTGGTCTCTGTTTCAGTGTCTCTTTTCTTGGCACTTACCAGAGCCCCTCCATCTTAGTCAAACGCCTGGTTATACTCCCTCTTAACTCCTATATCTTTCATTTATAGTACTTATTTATATTTGTTTTTCAAGTTTGTTCAGTTTATTTTTTTTCTACTACACAACAATCTTCATGAGGGCAGGAACAATGTCCATTTTGCACATAATTGTCTCCCTAACATCTAGTAAAATATCTGGCATAAAGAAGGCATCTAAATGAACATTTGGTGAATACATAAATGAGACAAACAAAAAGAGATTATTTTCTTTAAAACATTTCATGTGGTTTCAGCATTGTGTTAGCCACAAGCAATTATTATATTTCTCAGCCTACTGAAGGGGAAACAATCTTCCCCCTAAAGTAAGATTTCTCTTTTAAAACCAGCTTCCCAGCTCCTGCTGCCTGTCAAACATAGCCGCATATGCCAGATCGAGTAAAATCGGATCTATTCCAGAGCCTTGTTTCACACCGTTTCCAATAGGATATGAATCAGACAAGATACCATCAACCAAGCATTCAGTCGGGAAACAGGACCCTGGTAAACCTTTCAGGGCAACCCGCCTTACACAGCCAGAATCCAGCCCTACTGACAGCACCTATTATAATGCTGAGGAATGGAACACACTTAAGCCCCACAAAATGTGCTTTGGAGCCAGGCGGCGGGCAGCCACGGGAAGTGTGCTAAGTGTGGAAATTCCCTTCAAGCTCTTCAAGCAGCTCAAAGCCATGAGGTAAGAAAGGACTTCAAAACTCTGAAGAGAAATTCCACTTTCCCTTTCCTCGGCCCTGGTCTTTCCATTCCAAACACAGTCCTGCTGGTTTGAGCCACTTCATGAATGTGGGATTGTTAGGGCTGGTCCAGAGACTCGCCACTATTTTTCTTAGGTTAAAAAAACACATACACACAATTTGGCATACATGTTCTCTTTCATTTGCCCTGAAGAAATCAATATCCCAGTCTGGGGTTACCAGCTGTGGTTCACATACACCCTGAGGCATAGCTGCTTTATTTTATAGCTGCCGACATTCTTCTCTGGAGCCCTACATGCTCTTTCTGGTCTAAGCTCAAAGATGGGCTTATTAAGCAGTCAGTGTTTTGACGAGGTCCTCCCTTATGGCACTTGCAATGACTTACCATAGGAAACAATCCCCCACCTCCACTCACTTTCCTCTGTGCACCCCGAAGCCATTTCTAAGTAGCCAGAATGCTATCTGTTTGTTTTATAAATTCAAGGAAATTGAATTTTAATTTGTTACTGGCTCCACCACTAACTCCATAGTTCAGGGGAAGTTACTTTCCCTCAAAGCCTCAATTTCTTTATCTGTGAAATGAAAACAATAATTGTATCTACTTCATAAACTTGTCACTGAATTAAAAAAGCATACTGCAAGGACAGAGTTTAGCCCACCGCCTATTTATAGTGTGGTAGCTTAAAGATGGCCACGAGTTTTTTGCTATCTCTTCCAGTGAGAAGTGGAGTAGAAGTCCTCTTTCTTTGGGTATGGGCTGCTTTGAGTGACTTGCTCAATGAATAGAAACCAGTAAAATTGACTTTCGGAGACATCCACGGTTCAGTCGTAAGAAACCTTCTAGCTTCTGTCTGGTTTCTCGCAAGGCTCATTTTGTGGGAAGCCAGCTGCCAACTACCATGAGGCCACCATGCTGTGAGGAAGTCCAAGCTAGTCATATGAAGAGGTTGCATGGAGAAAGAAAAAGGTCTGGCCAGCAGCAGCTCTTTCAGCTATCCCAGCTCAGGCACCAGTCATGTGAGTGAAGAACTTTCATTTCGGGTCTAGAAGATATAACTTGGAGAAGAAGCAAGGAACCCAGGCAACTTCCAGAACCAAGTCTCCAGACACATGGCCCTGAGAAGGCCAATCATCGTTAGGCCCCAGTCAATGTGGAGCAGAGACAAGAGCTGTGGAGCTGCTCCTACAGTGCTTTGTCCAGATTCATGACTCAAAAAATTGCATTCACACCACTTAAGTTTCAGGGCGGTTTTTTATGTAATAGATCTCCAAAAATGATATCATTACTTAGCAAAATCATTATTAATGGCATTTGGAGAAGAGTATCACAATTGCTCCCTAAATTCTGAGCTTTACTAACTGCAGGACACATGCTTCTAGAGGACAAATGATGCTAGAGAGATCACAAAGCAACAGAAGAGAGGATACAGCCTATATATTCCAGTGCCCTGCACAGTACTCGGCACTTCATAGGTGCTTCACAAACATTTCCTTCATGGATGAATGATAGACATCATATATCTTCTTGAAACATCAATTTTACTCCGAGATTATCATATCTATTTATCAGATTTTGTTATAAATAGAATCCAAATGTCTTTAAACTTTTTAAGATAAAATATTAGATTTCTTAAACCCTCGATTGACCATTCAGGTTCTGAAGCCACTCGTCCGGTTATAAATTCCCCCTCCCCTTCCATTAGGAGTAACTAATTAATTAATTTATTTATTTATTAAACAAATATGTGAGTGCTGACTTTGTGTCAAGCACTGCTGTAGGTGCTGGAGACACAACAGTGAGCAAACAAAAACCACCTGTCTCTTGGGACTAACATTCGAGTTAGGAGAGAGAGTGAACAAAAAAAAATCAAGTTGCTTTTGAGTAAAGTAGAGCAAGTAGTGCTAAGAAGGGATAAGTGTTCTTGTTAAAAGGATGGAAAGCAAAAACCTCATAGATAAGATGACATGTGTGCAGAGACTAAAGGCCATGCACGAGCGAGTCATGTGGTTACTTGAGGGGAGAGGGTGCCAGGCGGAGCACATGTAAAGGTTCATTCAAGGGATGGTCAGGAGAGCCATATGCTTGAAGTGATGAGCATCGCAGGGCTGAAGTGCCAGGGGCTAAGGTCAGACAGGTGTCTGGGTCTTGGAGGCAGACCTTGGAGCACCTCATGGATCATCGTAAGGACTTGGGCTTTTATCGTGGAACAAGTGGGGAACCGCTTAGAAGGTTCACTGGGCAGAGAAATGATGTGATTTGATTTCTCATTTTGAAGGAATCCTTCTGATTGCCAGGGGGAGTGGGGTTGGAGCTGATGAGAGGTGGGCAAGAACAGAAACAAGGAGACCGGTTGGGATGCTATTGCCAAGGGAGAGATGATGCTGACTTGGTGGAAAAGTTGAGGAGTAAAGCTCTGTACAATAAGAGCCCCCGTTCCAATTCAGGTGTGGTGTGACCAATAGAGGAATTTCTGTCTCCTTGGAGTTTAAAGATGGAGAAGAAGAAACATTATAGACACTTCTGATCCTTTTGCTGGGCTGGGCAGAATTATGTAACACACTCATACATTTCCCATCCCTCACATTTTTGAAGTAGATACTGGTGTGATTGATTTAAAACAAAACAAAACAAAACAAAAAACAAACAAACAAACAAAAATAAAACAGCCAGTCAGGCACTGATTGTATGCCAGTAAGGACTGCTCCTTTCAAAGTCACCAGTTACATCACTATTACTCAAAACATATTTTACATGTGTACACTTCTGAAATTGCCTTCAGTACTGATATCTGATCCTCAAAAGAAAGCCAGTCTCATTACTGTATAAATGACACCTTTTTACTGAAAACAGAATTCCACAGCTTCATCACTCATCTCCCTTCAGAGACTTAGCATCTTTCGCCTTTTGGTATTTCCATCTCTTGAAAAAACTTTCTCCCTCTTTTCTGTTTCCCATTTCAGCACACCTATATACACGTTTTTAATTTTGAAACATTTTTGAAAAATTATGCTAATTGTCTCCCAAATATCTAGTACAATACCTGGCATAAAACAAGCAACTAAACAAATGCTTGTGAATGAATAAAGGAAGCAGCAAATAGAAATT
Organism: Eidolon dupreanum; assembly: GCA_028627145.1. Classification (NCBI taxonomy): domain Eukaryota; kingdom Metazoa; phylum Chordata; class Mammalia; order Chiroptera; family Pteropodidae; genus Eidolon; species Eidolon dupreanum. The sequence goes on along the minus strand of CM053503.1, from coordinate 52,901,651 downwards.
TTGTAAAGCATTTTGACTATGTGCAGCACTGTGTTAGATTTTTAAAACTGACTTGAATCATCTGGAGAAATCCTGGGATAAGCAACTGGCTAGAAGGTGAAGAGAGAAGATAGTGATAACAGGTACAGATGGAGGACAAGTAGAGGACTTCAATTCTCTGTCCTCTCAGAGGACAGAATTTGGGAAATCATCACCCAAATGACCACAGTTCTGACAAAATACAGTCTTGCCTAGTGCTAACGACAAATGTTTTAACTCCCTCCCATAGGATGGGTTTTAGCTGTCAAGCTACAGTTGAAAAAAACATGAATAGAAAAGTTGTCATTTCTGGCTAGTAGTCTCAACTACCATAATGATGGACAGACTATTTCCGAGACTCAACTTCAGTGCCTAGTAGAGATACTTACCAAAGTGACTGAATATGGGTGGGCTGCCTGAATGAATATTGATGGCAGCAGTGTCCATGAGTTAGTAATGCTGGCCTGGGCTGGTGTAACAGGGCATGGGATATTCTTCTTCTCAGTTGCTATGTAACAAACTACCCCAAAACGTATTGGCTTAAAATAACAATATATTATTTCTCATGGTTTTGTGGGCTCATCTGGCTGATTCTTGCTCTGAGTATTTCATGCTGGAGTTATTTAAAGGCTCAATGAACCAGGCAGCCAAAATGGCTCATTCACATGGCTACAGCTGATGCAGGCTGTTAGCTAGAAGCTCAGCTGGGGACTGTCAACTGGAGTACCTACTTGTGGCCTCTCCATATGGCTTATGATTAGTATCTGGGTTCCTCAAGAGAGTAATTCAAGGTGCAGTAAGTAGAAGCTGCCAGTCTTCTTAAAGGCTAGGCACAGAATTGGTACAACGTCACTTTTGCTATATTCTATTGGTCAAAGCACTCCCACGTCAGCTCAGATTTAAGCAGATATAGGTAGACTTTACTTCTTAATAAGGAAGTAAGAAGGAGAGAAGGAATTGGTAGCAGCCATCTTAAAAAACAAACTACCACATGGAATATCTTCAGAAAGTATCTAGATTCAGTCCTGCTGAATGAACTGATTGCCAGACAATTGAAAATTTCCAAAGAAAATAAAATAGATAAATTCATTAAAATAAACCTATTTGTTAAAAAAACAAACAAACAAACAAAACCCCCTCATCTTTACTCTCTCCTTTCTCCATCCAATGTTGCTCTTCACTTCCCAACACATACTTGGAGGGAGGAAGAGGTGGTTCAGAATTCTAGCAACCCAGCTGGTGAGGCTGAGCTGTAGAATAATGCGCTTATGTCATTGTCTTATCGTTAAACTCTTCCTCCAGGCTGGTATGGCCAGGAAAATTACCTGTTAGAAATAAGAAAAATTCAGACTCAAAGGACCAAGATTTACCCATCATCAAGGCAGTTCAAAAGAATATGCTGTAGGTTTGAAGACAATTTCCAGAGAGACAAGCATTTTCAGAATGTTTCCAATAATGGCAAAATCATCGGAATAGTGATTGACCTCCTCCCTGGGGGACCATGCTCATTAAGATGTATGCGTTCAGGACTGTTAAAATTCCAACTCATTACCTAATAGTTGCACCTTATGCACTTGGATACCTCTGAAAATGCTTCCAGCCCTTCCATTTCAGTCATAACAACCAACTGACAGTCTCCTATACCTTTGAAAGGCTTTAAGAGAATGTTGTAGCAAAGTTTAAAATGGAAAGGAAACAACTGAAGAAATACTCTTATTCATTTTCTTTGAATTAATCTAAGATGTATGAGGAATGAATTCTTCCCAGCTTTGGGGTCAGTGCTTCTTCTCTTCTCTCATTAACTTCAACATTCCACCAGGGGAAAAAGATAATTCAACCTCAGGAAAAATTCCAGGGCCCAAGCCAACAGTGTCTTGGAGGCAACGTCAACCGACATTCATTGATTACTAACACTGGTTCTTCAGGATCTAATTCAAGCATCCCTTTCACTGGAGACCTCCTCTAATACTTCTCTCTTTATGGTGGAGTCAAATCATTCCCACTACCGTGTTCCTTTTACTCTTCCATTAAAGTGTTTGACTTTTTTTCCCCCCTATATTTAATTCTTTGTTTTTCCACTTTCACTCTTACTAAATTATTAGCAGCTTGATATCAGGGATCATATTGCATTCAGCTTCGGTTATTCAGTATCTAGCAAGTACCTGACATCTGGGGAGCCACTCGGTCAGTGTTTGCTGGATAAATAAATATGGCCGGTGGTTCTACAATCAATTTGCTAATGAAGTGCACTGAGAACAATAAAATTCCTTTAATTGTAACCATAATAATAATAATAATAATAATAATAATAATAATAATAAAAGAAAAGCTCTAACCTTAAGAAAGTTGTACGCAAGAATTAGAAGATAAGATTTATATGCAAATATATAGTCGTAGGCAGGATAGAATATGACATAGAGAAAGCACACTGGCTTATGAGATTTGGGTTCCAGCCCAGCTCAGTGTCTAAGGAGCAGTACACCTTTTGTTTGTCCGTTTGACTGTTTATTGACTACTTGGTGTAAACTCTGTATATCCATCTCTTCCGTCACTTAAGAATTTTAATTTGTTCTTGAAAACCCTGCCACAAAATGAAAATACATTAAATGCAAAAATATTTCCATAAAATTAAAGGGAAAATTACAATGTGTTCCATTTCTATTTCTAACACACCAATTTTCACAAATATAAAAGTATACAATTGAACAATAAAAAGAAGTATTTATAAGTAATAAAATTTTTTCATTCAAATAGATGCAATGTAATATAAGAATTACATTGTAGTTGGTGGTGTGAGGGAATTATTCCTTGGTATATGCTTTCTGCATCACTTTAATCACCAGCTTTTCTAAGTTTGGGGGGGCTCAGAATACTCTTACACTCAAATTATACTTATAAATCAAGTTTCACTACAGAAAAACATTTGGGGGGGGCACACTTTTAAAATACCTAAATGCAAGAGTACTTTAAGGCCCATGGAACTAGGACATGCTAGCAATAGACTAAAGAGTTGTGGGTGGCATTATATCCCTCCTGCTTGACTTAAGTATGAAAAGTAAAATTTCTGGGTTTATTAAAACAGCACACAATTCTAATTTGTCCATAGAATATTCTCCAACTAGGTACTATTAGGTTAAATAGGTTGGTGAGTTTTTCTCTGGCTGAAACTGCAATGTTGAAAATCATTAATTATGGTATATTTTTTGTATTCTTGGGCCAAAAAAAAAAAGCATTATAACCACAGCAACAATCCAAGAATTGTAGTGTATTATCTAGTGCTACATAACAGATTACTTCAAATGGAGTGGCTTAAAATTACATATAAAAATAAAACGATATATAAACATTTGAAAATAAATACTTATCATCTCACATAATTTCTGTGGGTCAGGAATTCAGAAGCATTTAGCTAAATAGTTCTAGCTTGGGGTCTCTCGAGAAGTTGCAGCCAAGACATTGGTTGAGGCTGCAGTCATCTGAAGGCTTACCTAGGGCTAGATGATCTACTTTCAAGATGTTACACTAAAAGGCTGCCAAAGTGACGCTGGCTGTTAACAGGAGGCTCAGTTTCTTACCACAGGAGCTTCTTCATAGGGCTCCTTGAGTGTCCCGGCAAACCCCAGGATGAGTTATCCATGAAAACAAAACAGAAGTCACAATGTCTTTTATGACCTAGTCTCAGAAGTTCAATATAGTTCACCATTGTCGAATTTATCCTGTTGGTTATGTAAGTCATTTTTATTCAGTGTGTGAATGGATGAGGCAAGGGTATGAATACTAGGAAAGAATCATTATGGATAATTTTGAAGGCCGAATATAACAGATGGTATAATTTTTCTAGAGCCATTACAGTGAAAATTTGTTAGCTGAACAGACTAGATTCCTGCTTTTACAGAGCTCATGTTGACAGTGAGAGGAGACAAAAGAAAAAATAAGGAAATAAATAAATTAGGGATTTCATAGTTGAATGTTGTGGGGGGAAATCTTTTTTTGAATGAGATTAGGTAAGGTGAGCAAGGGTCCTGTTTTCTAATGTATAGTCAGGGAACACCTCTCTGAGAAGGTGATATATGAACTGAGATACGAAAGAAGAGAAAGGGCTAGCAAAGAGGGCTAGACAAGAGGAAGAAGAGCAAAGATCCTGAAGTAGGAGCATGTATGATACATTCGATAAATGGACTAAAGGAGCAAAGTAAGCAAGGAGGAAAGTTGTAGGAGATGAGGTCAGGGATGCAGCAGGGGCTAGAACATAGAGTCTTGGAGGACAGAGTAAAGAATTTGAATTTTATTCTAAGTGTAATGAGAAGCCATTGGGGGGTGTTCAGCAGGTAAACGACATAATCTAATTTTCATTTCCTATAAACCACTTTAAGAGTCGATTGCAATCATCCTGGCAAAATGTTATTTTACCCTAAGATAATAACAAGGGTGATGGGAAGTTAGTGACTCAGGAAATATTTTAGGAGTAGAAACCTTTGATGGATTAGATGGGAATGCAGGAGAAGAATCTATGATAAATCCATGGTTTTTAGTTTGGCACACAAATAGAGTCACATTGCTACTTACAAAATGGGGAAGACTGGTGGATTAACTGGTTTTGAGGGAGAAAATCAATCATTCTTTTTTGGACATGTTAATTTGTGGTCTCTATAGGTTATCCAAGTGGAGAAGTCAAGTAAGATGTTGAACAGGTCTGTATGGAGCACAGAAGACATATTATAAACCTGGAATGTATCTTCACGTGCACAAAATAAATCTTGGTTGTGTGATTTCAGAAGACAGAGAGCCTATATCTCACTGGACATGTAATGGAGGATTCATGGAGGAAATTGTGGCATTTGGGCTACCTTTCAAAGGAGATTCCACCAGTGGGGATAACAGAGGAAAGTTTAAAGGACAGAGGTACAGTTTTAAGGAAGGCCAGATCAGTGAGAAGACAACTACAGCAACACATCTGAGGGATGATGACAGAAAGGACAGTGATGGGGATAGCTGGAATGGGAAAGAAAAAGCATCTTCCATATACTTTGTAGAGATAATCAAAAATAGGTAGTTTACTGGACTAGAAGGAATCAACGGAAATTGAAGCTTTGACCCACAGTGAAGAACAGGGCTGTGTTAAGAAGCTGCTTTGAAGTTTTGTCTGCTGGTGGAAGAGTTGTCTGGGGAAAGATTATGAGTCTGAAATGCCAGCAAGATAACCAAATGGAAATGCCCATTTCTGCCACTCTAGAAAGAGGGTTGAAAATACAAATTAAGGTTTTCACTACCTAAAGATATCCCTGGAAGAAAAGAAGAACAAGAATAAGGCTTCCCCAGGCTAGTGCTGGTAGCCAGGGGCAGTCACTCAAATCTATGGATCACAATTAGCACCTAAGCCTGATTCCTTTGGCTCTCTATTCCCTGAGCCTCATTTTCTTAGTATCCATTACGTGCTCAGTAAATAAATGAATTCCTCAGAGAAGCGGCTGTCTCTTCTGCAGCTGTAGCTTTCGCCCAGAGTCCCCTCTCCTCAGCTGTGGCTCCTACTGCTGGTCCTCCTGAGGCTGGTCAGTTCCTTGCCCCTCCTGGAGCCTCCCGGGTTGCCCCTTGCCCTCCTCACAGCTGGGGTGGGGTGTGGGTTCTCCCTCAGCTGTTTCCTTCAGCATAGTTGGGGATGTAGATATCATTGTATAATTTAGACCCCAAGGCTCTCTGGTCTTTCCTGTTTTCTATTCATTCTACTCCTATAAGCCCTGGGTGTATAGAGGTGTATAGGGGTGAGGGTGGGGGTCCCAAGTTAAGTTGAGAGAAGCCTAAAGTCATGTTCGGTGCACTGGGCAATTTGGTCTCACCTCAGGGACGTTAAAAAGAATCACATACATTAAGTGTGTATGTTTGAGTGGGGAGATTTATCCTTAGTAACCTCACACATTTCTGTTTACATAAAAATGAAAAAGAAAATGCTTTAGCAGGAAACTACCCCTCAGTATGTCAAAAAACACCAGGGTGAATAAGACAATTTCATGAAATGTTTTACTTTAGGGGGATGGCCTGCACATTAAGATATTGCAACCCCTGCCTTGGGCATTGGTTAGCTCCCCGACAGAAACAGTTTGCTATAATGTACTATCTGTCACAGTCTGACTTGATTTGTCCCCAGGAAAGTGACTGGATTGTCACATCACACCCTGAAAGTTAAAACTGCTCATGTTCCTTGGTTCTGACCCAAGGCCAATGAAGCCTTCCTTTACAGCAGTGTCAAGATGTGAGTTTGAGGTATCACTCAGCCCTTTCTCACACATTCCAATTTCAGGCTTCTCAAGGGGCAAAACAAAGGCTTGATATGAGTTGTTGTTTAGGTTTTAGTCTCTAAGTGTGTCCCTCTTCTCGCCTCATTTTTCTTCCTTTAGTGCAGTTGTGATTGATCTACTCTGATTCTTATCAGACAGCCTATCTCTATTTTCAGTCCTGCAAAATAACTTTGCTTGCTCTCCAATAGCATCTGTGCATTAAAATCAAAAGGGAAAAATGTATCTTTCTCATTTTTTGCCTTTGAAGCTTCTGGGACCAGTGTTCTTTGGTCAATTCTTCCTCATCTGGCATGACCAAGTGCTTATTGTGGTAAGCCCGGCTTTCTGCTTTTCTTCAGGCCTCACTTCTCCTGCTCTCTCTCCCGTGGTCAAAGGTTAATCCCCAGTTCTCTGGGAAAGAAAAACACCATCTTTTCCTGATCACCACTCTGTGTTAAGGTCGGGAGCGAAATGGGGCCAGATTCTATCCCCAAGGAAGGAGAGAAAGAGGACTGTTATTCATCTGCTTGGGCTGCCATACAAAGTACCACAGACTGGGTGGTTTAAACAAGAGAAACTTATGGTCTCACAGTTCTGGATGCTGGAAGTCCAAGATCAAGGTGTCGGCAAGGTTGGTTCCTTCTAAGGGCTGTGAGAGAGGGATCTGTTCTAGGCCTCTCTTCTTGGCTTGTAGATGGTCATCTTCTCTTTGTTTCACATTGTCTTCTCTCTATCTGTGTCTCCACATCTAAATTTCCTCTTCGTATAAGGACACCAGTCACAGTGGATCAGGGTCCACTCCAATGGCTTCACTAACAAGATTACTTCTGCAAAGACCCTAACTCCAAATATATCCACATTCTGAGATGTTGGAGGTTAAGACTTCAAAATATGAATTTTGAGGGAGACGCACTTCAGCCCATAACAGATCCCCATTTAGTGATGGAGGCCAAATGTGGGGTCAGGCTGAGCCCCGAGTGGCACTAGCGCTGCCTACACCACTAGCATGCGTTGCTCTGCTCCACCGAGGCCTTTCAGACTGACCAACTGATCTGACAGTTGACTTCCCACGTGGACGAGTACATGGAATCTGTGTTTCTTTCACTTTGGCAGGGTAGAATATGTCTCAAATTCATGGGATAACTACTGCTACGTTATTGCCGTTTTAAAAGGTGGTGAAAGAGGAGGGGTAAAGCCTATCAAAGGACATGACATTACATCTTTTATGGACTTCTGTCTTTGTTATTACTTATAGATATAGGATGAGAGGATAGGGTGTGTGTCTTTTACCTGAGTTAAAGCATCCTGTAGTGAAGGCTTCCTTGTCCTCCTGCCTCCCTCCCCACAACAGAATAAATCACTTGCTCCTCTGGGTCCTTGCATTCTTTTATTTGACTATTAACTATATTCAATTAAATTGAATAAATTAAATTGATTATTTGTGTACCTGTCTATTGATGTACACAAGCTTGTCAGCTCATCAGTGAGAGTATCTTAATCCATTTGGACTGCTGTTATCAAATACTGTAGACTGGGCAAGTTATAACCAACAGAGATTAATTTTCACCGTTCTAGAAGCTGGCAAATCCAAGATCAAGGTTTTAATAGATTCAGTGTTTGATGAGGGCTTGCTTCCTGGTTTACAGACAGCTGTCTTGTTGTTGCATCCTTGTGTGGCAGAATAAGTGAGGGAGCTATCTGAGGTTTCTCTTATAAAGGCACTAATCCCATTCATCAGGATCCACCCTCATGACCTAATTGCCTCCTGAAGACCCCACTTTCAAATATCAACATACTGGAGATTAGGTTTGAGCATAGGAATTTGGGAGGGACACAACTCTCCATCTGGCAGAGAGGAACTGTCTCTACGCTCCAGCATCAAGCATATTTAACTCAGTGCTTTTATCCAAGGCTAAGAGAGTAAGTAAAAGATTTAGCAAATGTCCATACATCAGAGAAGTTGCTAGGACTAGTACAGTAAATAATGATAGAGAGCCAAAATAATATGTGTTGTTAGTTCAGGTCCCCAAGAAGCAGACACCAAGTCAGGGACTTAGACACATCACAGATTATTGTTGTTATTGGAGGAAGTGTCTGTGGGAGAAAACGGGTATGGGGTTGAGCAGAGAGGCAGGGAGGGCCCTCAGACTCAATATGAGTCTGCCCCCTATAATGGGGCAGAAGAGTCTCAGGCAGCAGCACATGTCCTGGAAAAAAGAAGCCCGGCTAAACTCCTGGGGAGTCCTTGAGCTAAAGATGCTGTCAGAGGAGTCCCAGGTCTCAAGACTGAGCTGCGAGGGCATCCCTGCCATGCTCCATCAATGGCTTGGAGCAGCCTGTGTGAAGTGTGGCCTGGGGCAAGCAAGTTAAGAACACAGATTTAAAGCGCGACAGCTAGGGCAATGTAGTGTATGTATGTATGTATGTATGTATGTATACATATATATTATTTTCAGTAAATTATGTTTTGACAACTTAAAAAACCTGTTCTGGCTGAAGTCGGCCCCTTCAGGGGCTAGCCAATTCTAAGAGACATCAAAAGATTCAGCCAGGAGCATGCTTTAGATATGCAAAATAACCAATTCAGACCCATACCTCCTTTATCTGGCCCCAGCACCTTAGGAAGCAATATTTCTCTGCCTTAATATTTCCAGGACAAGGTACAAGGGAACTAGAGACCACTAAAATTATTCAAACTAGCCAATCCTAAACTCTTTTCTCCGCCCTCCCTCACCTTTCCCTCAGAAACCCCAATAAAGGCTATGGCTTAGACTTGCCCTCTTTAGCCTGTGTTCTGTCATTTGAAAAGAACCTGGTTCTTCCCCCCTGTGACCTTGCATGGCATGCAGTGACCTCCTCTCGAGGACTTGTGAATATAATAAACTTTGGTTACTTTTGTCTCCCCTGCTTTCCCTCTTGTGGCTTCACCTGACTAACCACCACATGAAAGAACACAGAACAGTTCATCAATCTGCAGCAAGAGGTCTGAGTGTTACCATTCCGCGGCAGCCACAATATAGAGTAAATAATAATAACAATAATAATTAGCATGTATCGGCATCGTGTTACATGTTTTCTATGCTTGATCTCATTACAACGATACTATGAGGTAATCTCAGTTACCACATGAGAAAATGGAGGCATTAGAGTTTATATCTTCCCTCCAGCACTCTCTCCACTGAGCTGGCCAGAACCCAACTGGCATCCACAAGATGCTCAACTCTCTGAAGCCAGGAAAAAATAGGGGACCTTAAATACCTAGCTCCCAGACTCAGTGTGCCCCAACGGCAGCCCAGCAGCTCCACCGGCTCTTGCCTCACAGAGCAAGCCCTTCAGTGGCTCAGCCTAAGCCTGAGGTTTAAGCGTCTACCCTTTTTTTGTCTGATGCACATTTGTGCTTCCTTGGAAATGTGCCTTTTGAGGTCCATGGATAGGAAGAGTGTGCGCTGCTGCCTGTGCTAACAGGATTTAGCTTTATGTGACAGGAAGACTAATATCAGCCCTGAGCCATGTGCTGCTGGCGACTGAGTGTGGATGCTCTTTGTTAAGCTCCCGGGGTCTGGAAGGAAGCAGCTATACTCTTGTTTAATTCCATATGAGCAGCTTTTTTATTTTTACAAATAGTCCTCTTGCTGTTAGGGAGTGAGTGAGCGACATAAATCATCATCATGTCTTTGGCAGCCAGGATTTCTTGGGCATGGTCCTCATTAAAGTCTTTAGTTGCAGGGTTCCTGGAGACCTTCCTTTGATACCTAAAAACATCAAACTGAAAAAGCTGTGGTGAGGAGGAGGAGGAGGAGGAGGAGGAGGAAACGGGGGTGGGGGGAGGAAGGGGCGGAAGCTCAAGAGGACCCCAGAGTTGCTGTTGGGAAACAGCAAGGCAAACTAGAATGATTATTATTCACAGCTACAAAAAGACAAAATAAAAAGCAGGAGCTCGAGCAGCAGAAGCAATAAAACTTCCCTGCTGAACAGAATCCAATCTGCCCACACAAAGAAGACAGAAAGACTTGCAGGCAGGAAGGGTGGCTTCTTGGAGGTGATTCACAAAAAAAGGAAAAGTTCTCTGAGTCCTTTCCTCCCCAGACCTCAGCCCAGCAGGCTGGGGCAATCAATGAACTAACCTTTTCCTAAGGCTCTGTCTCCCTGCTGGGCGGGAATCCAATCCCCGGGCAAAGGTCACTGGGAATACCATCACGCTTTTGGCAGTGGCTGTTCATTCACAAAATGAGCTCCTTTGTGATAAAAGCCGGGAGTGCAGACGCGAGGTTTGTGTGCATTCCAAGCTGGTGGAGGAGAGCTGCCAACACGCTCGGTCAGTGGGAACCAGCAGCACATGCATCTCAATTTACACGATTGATGTGGTCCTGCAGAACCATGTACATCGAATTCCTATAAATCAAGTCGCATTTTAAATGCACTAGGGGAGCTGGCCATTTAAAGGAACCCTGCAGTGAATCCTTTGGAAAAGTGAAAAATCACTGCTGAAGTGATTGCTTTTGCCGTGAAGTAACAAATATTTATTGAGTGCTTATCATGGGCCAGGCAAAGTGCTAGGTGCCCTGAGCTTTTCTGAAAAAAAAAAGGGGGGGTTGGGGGGGCGGGGAGGTATCCCTGAGCTTGAGAAAAAATCTTTGAGAAGGTGGTTTTTGTCTTTGGTGAACCCAAGATGAGCTGAGCACAGAAGTAGGAAGAGACACTCCAGCTGGAGCCATACCCTGTCGTTGCCACAGGACATCCACCAGTTGGTCTCCCTCTGAGTAACCAGGCAATATTTCTCATTCACAAAGACAAGTGTCTTTCTAAGGTCTGAAGCAGGAGGCTATGGCCAAGGGCTCAGGGAGAAGACCCGGGCCTCCTATCAGAGAATACAACCTGAGTCAGATTTCCAAATCGACACTTACTCATAGGGACAATAATCTCTTTCTTTGGTTCATTCCAGGAAACTCAATGCCAAGCATATTCATTCTAGCCTTTTTTTTTTTTAATAGTTTTCTCTCACATACATTTATATATAACTTGAGTCAAATTATATCTCCAAAACATATATGTAAATTCTAGCCTCTAACATTTGAGAAGTTTATTGTACTTCAAAAGAGACCCTAAAATAATTGAGGCTGTGAAAAAGAAAAAATTTTTTAATTATATGGATGAAGATTTTACCCGGAGGTTAAGAGCACAGACTCGGGTGTTAGACAGCCTGCACTGGAATCTCACTTCTACCATGTTGTTATATGATCTCAGGTGAGCTACTTATCAACTTTATGTTTTGGGTTGCTTATCTGTAAAATGAGGTTAGATAATATAATCTACTTCATAGAATATCTGTAAGGATTAAGTAAAAAATGATTTTATATCTAAAGGCTTAGAAGAATATCTAGTATACAGTACATGCTCAATAAAGCTAGTTATTAAGATGTTGGAGTTCATTTAAAAAACAAAACCCTAAACATATATTGCATGGCTTAAAAGTTTCAACTGTCTGGTAGTAAATTGGATAAAGCATCATAAAGAAGGGACAATACGTGCACTAAGGTCTTACCCCTGTTGGAAGCATATTATGTGCCTCCAGAGGGAAAGTAACTCTAAGCAAGCCAGGTATTACCTTTGCAGACACCATTCAGAGACATGTCCTTGGCATTTAGAATCGAAAAGGGATCTTGTCAAAGTGCCATTGGGTCCACCATCTTAATTTATAATAAGGAAAAACAAAAAACTCAAACTAAGTGAAATTTAGCCAGAATATAAATCTTTTTGGTTAAAAAAAAACAAACAAACAAAAACAAAAACAAAAATGACAACAATCTGAATTTCTGAACTTCTGAGCCAGGATGCATGCTTCCCAGTAAGAAAGGGGGTTTCTTCACAGCTACAATGAGATGTGATGGACTGCATCGGAGAGAGAGGCTATCACCTTTCATTTGGTAAGTAACATAGGGTAAGGGGAGAGAAATAATAATACACTTTGTCCAAATACAAAGAAATGCATATAGATAACAGGTTTAGCAGTAGAATTCTTGTTTTTAGGGGTAAAAGTTTGTTCCATGTTCTAAGACCTTTGACGGTAACCATGTCCTCATCTGACAAAAACTGTAAAGAGTGCAATGAGAAGTGTGGGTGTCACTGACACAGCGTTGGCATTTCCCACGCCTGGGGGAAACTTGTCGCTGGACAAGTGTAGATAACACTCATGGCACCATCACACACCATTGGTAATCAGAGTATGGATAAGAAATCCTCTGTGGGATGTGTCCACGACATCACACCAGGTCTGCTCACGTGAACCAGTACAGAGGTGGGATTGTTACTACTCAACTCGAGCCCTTTACCATGAGCAGGGAAGATTTAGTGGCAATAAATCCACATTGGCTGAGCAACTGAGGATTTACCATTAGCAAAAAGAATTCTTTTTGCCTGTAGCAGCTTTGTAGGCTGCACATGCTCCCTAGATGCTGTCTCTCTATTAAAACAGAATGCACTGAGATAATGTCTTCGGGAAACCTCTCAAGCAAAGCACAGGGAATTTCTGGAGACCTCTCTTTGCATCTGGGTAGAATCTATGCTGCCTTCAAGAATCTCCCTTCTTTTCAGGTCTTCTAAAACATGTCTTCCCCAGCTCTGAAGCAGAGACTTGAACTCATACATAACCAATGACAAGGTCATCTCTGTCCTGGGGCTCTCCCAGTGTTTCTTCCACAGCTGCCCTCATCCTAATGTCTTCCCCATTTGATGGCCTGGGAGACCCCTGGGAAAGTGCCCCAGCTACATTAACCATGTCTAAAAGTCACAGTATTCAAGGTAATACTGACTTGAACAATGAATAAAAAACCCATCTCATGTCAAAATAAGGCTTGGAAAACCTGGTGCCAGAGTGAAATAAAATCAGAGTACAGGTGACAGCATGAAGAAATGGACGAACAAAAAGATGGTACGATTCAAAAAATATAAGTGGTAAAACTCCAAAGATAGCCAGAAATGCAATGGAAGGCAGGCAAAAAAAAAAAAAAAAAAAAAAGGAGCTTCCCATTGTGGGGGTGTAGGGGGTAACCAGCATAACAGTTGAGACAGAAATAGTAAACTGTGTTGCTCTCCGCCCCCTCTGTAAAATGACCCATGGGGGAAAGCTTGAAAAGGGGGAACAGGTAGAAGGGTGCTGGAGTATATCAGAAAGACGCAGTGTGTCAAGGAGAGAGTTTGGCAATGAAATGAGGCTATGAAATATTTAGGGTTCGAAGAAAGAAAATGTTCAAAGAATGAAAATCCTAGGCTGAGCTGCAGCAGGTTGTAAACCCTGACTTCGGTGCTAGTGGGAAGCAGGAGGGCAAAACTTGCCAAGGTGCCCAGAGGAATACTGACCTCCTGTAGAAGCATAGACATCCACAGATTGAATTCAAGGCTCTAACTTCACAGAAAACCTGACCTAGACCAGTACTGGAAGGCACATGGCAGTTCTTTGGGTTCTTGCCTCTGTCTTCACCCTGCCCTCAGGAAAGGCAATGAGCCCACTGGCCAGGTGATGGGGGATGCAGGGCCTCCTTGGAGAAGACAGTGATCCAGCCAAGAAGAACAAATGATGAAGCTCTCAAATCCTCAGAAGGAAATTTGATACAAATGAGATGGGCTAGATGCAAGGAAGAAATAGAAATGAGGTCTTCTATAGAAAAAATTCACTAAACTGCAAGTTTTTGAAAAATAAGGGTGGTATCATTTTTGTTTTTGTATGCTCCTGCCACATCCGGCTGATAGTTCATTCTTTGTGAGGAGCTGTTGAATCGAATGCAGTAGTGGGACACTGTGCATGGGTCTTAGTGGTCACCCATCTAAGGATGAAATCCATCTTTACACTTACTAGCTGGTGTCCTTAGGCAAGCTTGTTCATACCTCTGAGCCTCAACTTCCTCATCTTTAAAGTAACAATGACAACGTCCACTGCACAGAGCTGTGATGAGGATGATATATAAAGAATTTATAGTGCTGGCACACAGAAAACCTAACAAAAGGTAGCCATCATCATCTTTGTTTTCATCATTATCATCCTCTCCCAGTTCTTGCTTGAGTCTGTCATGGATATATTTCCAGGCAATGACTGATATTTCTATCCACCAAGGCAGGCAGTAGTGTCTTCCACTGCTCCCTTAAATAATAGCTGCAATAATCATTAAGTACCCTTCCATCTCCCCCTTGAGTTCCAGGAGGAAATTCCTGTCCTCCCAGATTGCTAATGTCTGAAATTCCCATTCCTTCTTTGTGATTTGCCTTGCCTTCCCTTTGCAGACTGAGACCCCTGTCCCTCAAGCCCACACCCACTAGGGGGCAGAAGTACCAGCAAAGGGGAAAGGAAGAGAAGAAAAGCACTAGAGAGCAGATCTCTACCGCCAGGCCAAGTCCCTCTTAACCCCACATGGTGGAACTTCCAGTATCTATGGCTGGGCCTAACCTGGCTTCTCTCCTCACCCCTCCACTCCTATGAGGAAAGGCCCAAGAGACAATTGAGTCTGAGGTTTTCCCCTAATCAGCTTAAATGCAATTTCAGGACTTTGTGTCTCCAAAACCCCACTGTTATTCCTCAGGCAGCTTCACACCTTCCTTAAGGGAGTCTAAGCAAAAGAGAGAGAGAGAGAGAGAGAGAGAGAGAGAGAGAGAGAGAGAGAGAGAGAGAGAGAGAGAGGGAGAGAGAGAGGGAGAGAGAGAGAGAGAGAGAGAGAAGTAGATGGGAAGTAGATGGGGTTGCGGAGGAAAGCTTCTTAAGCCTTGTCTGTTTCCTGTTTTTGTTAGAGGTACAAACCTTTACGAAACCTCAACAGTGAACAGAGTCTGTCTCCTAAAAAAGGAATTGGTAGAGAGAAAGTGTGAGGCTGGCTTCTGTTTCTCTTCAGCACAGAGTGGGATGAGGGGATGCCAAGGATACCTGTCTGAAGCAACAGGGAAGGGCAAAGAGGAGCAGATGGTTCATTCTTAGTGATGCTGAGGAGAAAAAACACAGAAGACAAGGGCTTGAGAAGAGCATTCACTTCAGCAGAATTCTCCTCACCCCTCCTCACCCACCACTAACTTTGCCCCACCAGAGTTTCCACCCAAAGCCCTTATATTCATCATTCGTGGCTTCTGAGCTGAAAGAGTCCCCAGTCTCATTGTTCAGTTAGGTACCTCACTGAAGGAGAGAGAGGAGGATGCCCTTTCACTGCCTAGGCCAAGGGTAGGAGGCCGTAGGGGCAAAAAATACTTTCCCGTCATCCAGTTGGAACTCAGGAGCACACTTGCCAAGGAGATATTGGGAGTCATGGTGATCAGGCCAGGATCCCAAGAGCCTGGAAACCCATGCATGCATGAGACAGCATAAAAATAAAGTAAATAATAAGAAATGCACAAAGATGGATGTAGAAGAGCAACAGAGCATTGTTTGTAGGAAAGCAATCTAAAAGTTTATCAATAAGGGCATGATCAAGTAAGTCTTGGCATATTCAAACAATGGTGTTTTATTCAGTTGGTACCATGGAAAAATGTTTAATAGCACAGAGAAATGCTCAGAATATATAAAGTATATAAATCTATATAATTAGAATGATACTAATGATGTAAATATGTACACATAAAGAGAAGACTGGAAAGAAATACAGAAAAATGTTAACAGTGATTATCTCTAGGGCATGGGATTGGACTGGATTTTGTTTCACCTTTATATTTTTCTGCATTTTAAAATTTTCCTATGCTTGATCTTAGCCAAAAGGCCAAGAAGCAATGCATTTTTAAGTTATTCTATGGTTAACATGTTTATTTTTGCCAATTATAAATGCATATTTATTTTAATTAAATAAATAATGAGAAAATAAAGATTTAAAGGGAGAGAGAAAAGTATCCTTATTGATGACCAAATAGGGCTTGATTGCTTTCTTCTTTTCAACCACTAACCTGCCAAGACAATAAGAGCAAGTCATCTAACCCCTCTCTGTAACAATAAGCATCCCTGGCTTTACATTTTGTAACTTAATTATTTTTAAGATCTGTATTTGAACTTTGCTGCCATGAGGAAAACTCACGATTTCCTTCCTACACTGAGGGAGGACTAGCACCCGGGTCATTTCTAAACCTGCTTCATTCCGTCTGCTCCTCCAGGGGAACCTCAGAGCCTAGTCATTGAGCTGATCACCGTGGCGTCTTCTGCCTTTCTCCACACAGCATTGCCCCTGAAGAAGATCAAAGATAGACAGGCCCTCGGACAGGCGATGTGGAGGGCCTGGGAGGTGTCTACGTGGGGTCTCCTGAATTGCTCAAACATGACAGATTTGTTAAGGTCCAGTGCCTGGACTTCAGCTTTGTGTAGCTCATAAACTCTGAAAATGGATCCACCTCCACAGAGAGCAGGTGAAGATGGGGGTAGGCACAGGTGGGGCAGCAAGGGTGAAGAGGGCTCGGAAGGCTGTGATTTGTTTCAGATGACCTTGAATTATCCCTTCATCCCCCTTGACTTTCCTCCCCTCCCCTGCCTCACCAACCGCCTCCACCACCACCACCACCACCACCATACACATTCCAATCAATTGGCTACAATTTTCACTGTTTTTTCATAAAGTACCTAAAAGTCATTCTGTTGTTACCAGAAAATGCCAGGCTTAGGAACATTCCTCTGCAAAAGAGACCCTCAACATCAAAACTGTATTTAGACAATGGATGTGATAGGAAAGTTAATGTTTACCTGACGTTATGTGATTTCCAGGGAAAGTGCTAAGGGCATATCTGCAACATGGACAAACTTCCTCTGGGCATCAGGACAGCCTGAGTCTGTAAGTGTCGAGCTCTTCAGGAAGCAGACAATTCCAGAACCGTGAGGGACAGCAGCAATGAACAGCGATATTAGAAACTGTACACCGTTTCTTTTTCAAACTGAAAGAAACAAAATTATTTTTTTAAATCCTTCCCTCCTCTCTTTGCATTGGGCTTCTTAACTTTCCTCATGTACCTCTCCCAATGCAGTACCAGTAAAGTTTCGAACTCCCAGTTAAGCCTGAGTTTCAGATAAATGATGAGTAATTTTTTAGTATAAGTGTATCCCAAATATCACATAGGACATGCTTATACAAAAAAGTATATATATTCATTCTTTATCTGAAATTTAAGTTTAACTAGGTGTCCCGTATTTTTATTTGCTAAACCTGGCAACCCTGCCGCACTCCTTATCCTAATTCTGAAAATCACAGGAATAAAAGACTAAAGGATATCAACCATTTGCCTGAGATACAATGAAAGGGGAAGGAAAAACATGTCTTTGCTAGTCAGGAACCCCTATGACTTGGGATTTTAAACTTTAAATTTCAGGAAGAGGGAGAAACATATTCTAATATGGTGTCCTCTAAAGCTGGTCATGTTTAAATTAGCATTAATATTACTTTAATTTAAGGAAAAAGAGATAGAACCATAGTTTACAGTACCTTACAGTTGTTTTGTGGTCCAGCTGACACATTTTGGGCTGCTTTAAATTAATTCCTCCTTTAAGGACCTGAACAGACACTTCTCCCAAGAAAACATACAAATGGTCAACAAATATGAAAAGATGCTCCACATCACTAGCTATTAGGAAAATGCAAATCAAAACCACAATGAGATAACCACTCACACCTGTTAGAATAGCAATAATCAACAGGACAAGTAATAACAAAATTACTTGAAGATGCAGAGAAAAAGGAACCCTAATACCTGCTGGTAGGACTGCAAATTGGTACAGCCACTGTGGAAAACACCATGGAGGTTCCTCAAAAAATTAAAACTAAGTATTGATCTACCATATGACCCAGCAATCCCTCTACTAGGTATTTACCCCAAAGACTTGAAAATTCATATCTAAAAATGTATTTGCACACTGATGTTTATAGCAGCATTATTCACAGTGGCCAGGACATTGAAGTAACCAAAATGGCCTGCAACAGACGATTGAATAAGGAAGTTGTGGTACCTCTATACAACGGAATATTACTCAGCCATAAGAAGAGATGAAATACTGCCATTTGCAACAACATGGATGGACGAAAAAAGTTGAAAACCAAATGATATCACTTATATGTGGGATATAAACCTGAAAGCAACAAATGAACAGGAGAAACACACAGAGATTCATGGACATAGACAGTAGACTAGTGGTTACCAGAAGGTAGGAAATGGGGGCAGCAGGGAGATAGACGGAGTAAAGGGGGTCATATATGTGGTGACAGAAAGAAATCTAACTATGGGCGGTGAACACACAATGCAATGTATATATATGCCTTACTGTTGAATTGTATGCCTGAAACTTACTGGATTTCATTAACCAATGTCACTATAATAAAAATTTAAAATTAATTAATTAATTAATTAATTAATTACTTTTTCATTAGGGGACGAAATCCTTAGGGCCACTTTCCAGTTTAGAAATAACCAATTCTTGCTCACCTGTACTCCTGAGCTCTAATTACTGGGTACACATTTTTCTGCCATGTAGCTAACAACGGCCACCTCAGGCCACTGGTGGGTTTTCTTGGAAAACAGGTAAACCAGTTTCAGAGAAATGCTGTTGTAGCTGTTTTGAATAATAACACTTTTATCTCCTCATGTATGTAAGGTTATAGCAAACCTTTCAGTTGTTTAGCACCAAATACTTTGCCTGGGTCTCCTTCTGCTTCTAGATAAGACTACATTCAAGTCATGGCAGCAGAAGTAGATTTTCTTTCAATTTTGCTTAAGAAGAAAAATCCAATTGTACTCAAGGTAGTCGAAGCCACAGGAAAGCGTTTTAGGGTATCAGTGTAGGTGAATGGGTTTGAGCCCAGGCTTCGCCATGTACCACCTGTGTGGCCTTGGGCAATTTAGTTACCTACTCTGTGTTTCAGTTTCTTCTGCTATAAAGTAAAGATCTGGTGAGGATGAAATGAGTTAATGTCTGTAAAGTTCTTTGTATAGTGCCTGGCACAAAGGTGAGAGCCACAAAGGTTAGTGATAATTAATGTTATTATTTTACGTTACTGAAGAGAGTGTAAATAGTCTCCCTATTTCCAGAAAGCAATATGGCAATGCGTATCAAGAACCTTAAAACTATTCTTAAGCATTTGGCACGATGATTCCAATTTCTAGAAATCCATCCTAAGAAAAAAATTGGAGATGCAGGCACACACATAGATACAAAGAAATGCATCACCGTATGACTTAGTGTAGTCAGGTATCAGTAGCAGCAGCCAAACACCAGGGAAAATGTTAAATAAACAGGAACATACCAATTTGATAAACTATTTGCACAGTCACTAAATATCATGTTTTTAAGGAATGCTTATTTAATGTCATGAGAAATGATTATGATTAACTAGAAAAAGGAAAAAGCATAATAAAACATAATTTTGTTCAATTATATAACCTAAGATGATAGACTGGTTATAGCTCCAAGGCAAGGGCTATCGACCATATATTTTTCCTTTTAGACAGAGTTAGACTAATGGTCAATGGGAGGATCCTTGAAAAATGACAGTATATTCAGTCTAATGGAGAAGACAGAAGAGGAGATGACTACGAGGATCGTACTAACACACTCAAGAGTCCAAGAGAGGTAGCAAGTAAAAGGTGTCGAGAGACGGCATGATGTGCTCAAAGAGTCTTGAGACTGGCCCAGCCTGTGGGAAAACGTGCTGCGATCAATTAGTGATATCTGCTGTGGACTCAGGAAAGTGTGCTGGCAGCATGTGCAATATATATTTTCCATCTCTGACACTAGTGATAAGGCTGGCCAAGGAATCAAAGAACGGTGAATTTATCCAAGAAAAATTTCAAGGAAGTTCCCAGATTCTTAATGAAATTGGCCTAGAGCATTTAATTTGTAAATATATAACATGTTACATAAAAACATGGGCAGCAGCCAGCAAAGGCTTGACTGCATAAGGAAGAAAAACTGGAGAGTCAAGTAGGTTAGACTGGAGATAGAAAGCAGAGGGCTAGACCACATAAATCATGACATTTGTTGAGAGATCATGCAAAGCCAGAGCCTGGGAGTGGGAGGCTCTTGATAGGGACCAAAGAGGATGCTGGTACCAGGAGTCAAAACAAGGATTATAGAGCACTTATTAAGCATGATAGGAGGTGGGGGGAGAGCACTGGGCGCATTTAATCCTCCAAACTCCATCATATGGTAGGACTGTGGTCCCTATTTGACAAACAAGGAAACCGAGGCTCAAAGATTTTATGGTCACACAGCTGGAAATTGAAGTGCTCTCTTTAACTGCAGGTCCATCAGATGATTAAGGACTGGAGGTTATCCAAGCCCCCGGCCCTCTGACAGTAAGGTGATTATGGGAGGATCTTGCTGTAAGATTAAAACCAAGGAAGAAACCAGAGATCCAAAGTTTTCTAGCTTGACCGTTTCTCTAATTTACTCCCACACTATGTTTCCTTAGCAATGTTATTTAATTTGGCCAAATCAATTAACAATCAATAATTTTCAAACAGCCAAACACTGAGCTAGATAGTTATCTCATTGAATCTTTACAACCACCCTAGGTGGTAGGTGCTATCATTGTGCCCATTTTGTAGATGAATAAAGTGAGGCGTACGATTGTTTGCTTTAAATAAAATGCCAGGGGTTACATTGACAGCGAAGAACACTCTGAGAGAGTTATGTCTTCCATGGTGGGAAGCGAAGTGCGTACTGAGAATGTCAGAGAGAGAGAGCCCGACATGCCCACAGGTGCTAAACAAACCCAGGGTAGACCTGAGACCTGGCTCAGCTCCGGCTTTTCTCACCATGGACTCCACAGGAGAGTCACCAAAGGCCAAACCCAATTCAGTAAACACAGACTTCTGGTAAGCATGTGCTCTTGTTTTTACTCGATGTCAGCTAGAGGTTGTATATGCCTCAAGTACTAAAAGTTCTGCAGAGAGGCCAAGTGCAAAAATCTGTGCCTGAGATTTCTACTCTTACAAGAATGACCATGTGGGGCGCTCAGCCAAGGTCAACCTAGAATTGGAAGGCTGAGCCCAGGCTCCGAGGAGCCAGAGCCAAGGTGGAAAGCTCCAGACGCTGGAAGGGCAGGGATGGGGTGGCTAGAGTAAAAGGCCAAGTGTGGGAATGTTTATTGAAAAGAACGTGCTGGGGAGAATCCAGCCCTCACACCTCAGGGATTTGGGAACTGGCTGTCTGCAGTCAAGCCCTGCCAGACGAGTTCAGCCATTTCCACTTCATAAAGTTCTTGGTACAAAAATGAATGGCAAACCCAGCCGTGAATGTGATTTCTGAAAGGAGATTATTGAAAAGATGGTTCTGCTTTTTCAGATTTCTCATCTGGTGGTCAGGAGGAGGAAAGCAGGGAGAAAAGTTTCTGGACACTTGCAAACATCCCCCACTACATTCCAGAAACCACTACGTCCTAATGGCAGGACAAGGGGACATCATATCTTCTAAGATTTCTCAGGAGAAGAAGAGGGCTAAAGTCTGAGCTGAAATCTGGTTGACAGAGGAAACCGAAAGAATGGCAGGAATAGTAAATGGGATGAACCATACATTTGTGTCCTCATACACTGAACCCAAAATAACATGACCCCAGATTACTCTCTGGGTGACAGAATTTCAAGGCATACATTAGACAGGCAGTTCAAGGAAGAGAGAGACACACTGATTACATATCTAATTTGCTATCACTATCCTCATGACATCACATATGTCACTGTGGTTTTCCGGATTACTCTCGACTTTGAATACCCAAATCTAGTTTCTTCAATGAGTCGGCTTGATCCTTTTCTTGGCAATAGTTTTGTTTTCCTTTTTCCTATTGACATCACTGCTTGGATCTTCGTTGGTGTTTTTGGTGTCTCCCAAACTCCCAAATCTACAGAAGCTTTTTCTAGACTGTGGAGTCTTCTGGCCTTTCTCACTCCTGATCACTCAAAATAATATCAAACCTCACCAAATTGTCTGGCACTGCTGCTTCTGGATATATATAGCCTAGCTTTTCCCCCTTGATCTTTTTCACTGTGTTCAAGGCTAGTGCAAAGTGAAGTCATCACGATTTCTCTTTTAAGCTTAAGGAATTTGATAAATGAAGTTGTGTGGGGTCCTGGCAGGCAATATGCTTGAGCAAAGTACAGTGACCATCTGTGGACCAGTCTCCTTATCCCTTTATTATAGGCACATACTCAAGTTCAAATTGCTTTGTTAAACTTTTTTGTGTGTCTCTCTTTTCATATTTCAGCTTTATACAATTATTCCCAAATCTTCCAAACTGACAGTGAGGGAGAGTAATTTGAAAGGACTGCTCAACTTAAGTCTTTTGAAGATTTGCACCATAGCTGCATTTTTCTAATTTCCTGGCATCTACTCTGTTCTCCTGGACTTTTCAAAAACAGTTGTAAGCGAATGAATACATATAATAACTGGTTCCATCAATACTCTTGGATCGTCCTTCAGACTTTCTGCTTTTGGACATTTCAGATTTTAAAATTCATTTAGCATCTATCAATATTTCCAAAAGAAGGATACATAGTATATGTCCTCAAAGATGTCATGATCTATTAAGGACAAGGAACAGATACAAATTTATATGTTGTTTCTAAATATAAAGATAATGTCTAGAGGAAAGAAGAAAGTCAGAAAAATGAATTAATTATTCCTATGTTTGTATTTACAGAATTGATTTTCTCTACTTTATCAGCTTGAGAAGTAAAACAAAGTCATGTATTTTTAAATTTTTCAACTAAAATGGCCCATCTTGCTCTCCAGAGAGCAACTTGCACCCCTCTAACCCCCCGAAGGCATTCTTCTGATAAATATAAGAGCTGAGGGTGAGTTCTGATTCTAATCGCTACAGGGAAATTAGGTTTAATCAACAGAGGAGATTTAGACTCTTACACTGCTGAAGGCATCTTACTGCCTCATGAGGCACCGCTGGCTGGCCAGCAGTTTACTGCAGTGAGCGCCTGAGACATGCATTCTCCTGCCTGTTGGAACTGGCCCCAGGGTGTTCTTCTTTGAAGTGGCAGCTCTGCCACCACCCCTAAAAGCTTTGGGGGCTCAAGTATGGCTTCGATAAGTCACAACCTTTTCCCCTCTGCCAGGGAAAGCCAGGACTGCTCCTTGTTTTGACTGGAACTTCACTGAATTAACAGGTTAATTTGGGGAGAATTGATATCTTTTCAATATTGAGTCTTCCCATTGAAGAACATGGTATGACTCTCAATTTATTCAGGGTTTCTAACATGTCCTTTGGTAAAGTATTACCATTTTCTCTGTGTAGGTCTTACCTTTTTATTGTTAGATTTGTTTCTATGTGCTTTAATAGTTTTTGTTGCCTCTGTGAATAGGGTCTTTCTTTCCTTTACACTTTATAATTGACCATCACTATACCCTAGATAGCTTATATGTGACAACCTTACTGAACTATTTTGTTAACTCTAATGGATTTTCACTCGAGCTTCATGGATTTTCTAGAGAGTGTTCTCTTTATTTCCAATCTTTATACATTGCTCTCTCTTATCACAACGGCTAGGACCTCACCACAGTGCTGCATAATAGCAGTGATAGCTGGAATCACTGTCTTACTTCTGTGTTTAGGGGTCTGCTTCAGTAAACATAGTATTTTTTGTAGTTTCATGCTGACTACTCTTTACGAAGTCAAAAAAAAAAAAAAAAGATTTTCTATTCCAAGTTTGCTAAGATTTCTTACCGGAAAAGATTGAATTTTATCAAATGCAAAATCTCATTAAGCACAGGGCTTTTGTAACAATTGTTGATAATTCAGAATAAGCTTATCTTATCACAGCTTTATGTTTTAACAACCTTTTTAAATTGATCAATATCATAGCAAAATATCTATAGCTAAATGTCCCTCTTGGAAAAGTGGGTCTTTTTTTAACATAACGGAACTCCATTTTTAGAATTGTTAGCAGGCATGACGTAAAAAGTGAATAATTATCCTAAATGAAGTCCATGGTAACAGAATAATGTAAAAAATAATCAAAATTGTGAGTACTAAAGCTCAAATTATAAGTGTCATTTCATCCTTTAATGAAGGGCAGAAAACCTCAAATCCAACCTTTATAAATCTAATCAGTTTTCTCATTCTGAGTCTTAGAATACTTCCTCTTTTCACAATATAGTTTGTCTCCCTCAAACTCCTAACTCCCCAGGCCCCATCTCCAAAAAAGACCAGCTAGAAAGAAAAATTGTAGTTCTCCTATATACCCAGGACTCATACTTCACCTAAAACAAACAATTGGTGAAAATCCAGACCCAACAGGGATGGAATGCTCAACAGCTTTGCCTTTCATGTGAAGAAGAGGGAAATAGGCTGTTATAGAATGGGGACCAATATTAGCCAATGTCTGGAAATGTCAAAACGATTAACATGAAATACTAAACTCATGTGAAATCAGTGCTCTAATGGTGTAACTCCTGAATGCTCTCTCTACCATATTGCACACCAGGATTAAGAAAACAGTCCTTGAGTGTTTCACAATAGTGCCCTCTTCACAGCTGACCTCGTGTGCTTTCCAAAGTCCTTAATTCTGCCACTTTCAGCATCCCTGTCTCTGTGGATTTATGATGTGTTGCCAATATTATTACTTTCCCTGCTTCCACCCCTTCCACCCCAAATATTTTAGGCATTGTAAGTAACACATTTCCACATAAGGGTGCTGAAAAGTCAAGAGAATTTCTCAGCAAGAGGAGCTGTAGGTAAAGGGGCTCCCCCTCGCCTTCTAAGCCAGACCCCAGGAGGCTCTGTACACTATTTAAAAAAGATGGAATGGAGAAAACAAAGCTGTCCCAAGGGACAGAAAAGATGCTTAAGAGAGCAGACTGGCCCTCATTTTCCAACATGGTTAGTGCCCGGCCAGCTCGAGACACGAGAGAGTTTCTCCGCCTTCGCAGGGCACACTTGATTCCCTTAGGAAGAACTGAATGCCCACACCTTTTGGTCTGTGGGATACTCGGTGGCATGGAGAAGTTTTATTCATATACGCCTTCACCATGAGAACCTGTATATCAGAAAAATAACCAGTCCTTCAAGTCCACTATCACTTTTGTGAGAAATAAAACATTGACTGATTATGACATGGCTTTTCATGACAAATGTCCTCCGATTCTTCTGAAATAGAACTACTAATGTCACTCTCATGTCTCTCTAATTATATAATTATGGGACTTTCATACCTTCTCCATATTAAATAAATACTTATTGACTAGCTGATTATTCCTCCCTAGCTGATAATGCAAAGCAAAAGTGGGTCAAATAATGACTGCTGGGGTAATACTCTGCTCTCACCTGTGAGATGATTTCAGCCAGAAACTACCTCGATGCCTACAACAGGTTCTGGCTTTTGTAGTGAATACTATGATACCCTCAAAGACTACCATCCACCCCTTTAGGACAAAAGCTCGCAGAGACTCAGCAGCCAGAGTATTGGCTAGTGATAGCTCACAGCTGAATCTCTCTCCAGGATTTGCCCTCCGCTAAAGGGAACTGCCTCACCCAATGTTACAGTGACCCCTTGAGGCCAGCCACATCCAACTCCAGGTCAATGGGTGGGTACAAAAGTCTAGCTCCCCTGCCTCCATGGGAACAAGTGTGAGGATCCAGCTCAGCTCCAGGGCTCCCTGTGGGATCTCCTAAGGTCTCTGGTTCACAATACATTGCAATTCTACATCTCCCTTTGCCCCATTCTGCCTCTCCCACTCCCTCACAGGTATTGATCTCATGAATACTCTCCAGTATTCACTTGCACATAAATCTCCATCTCAGAATCTATGTCCCAGGAAACTAACCATAAGCACCTTCTTCCCTCCATTGTTTGGCTTCTAATTTGCTATCTCCTTATTGCTTTTTTATATAAACAGATATCTCTATCTATGTGTATGTGTATATATTGTGTGTATTTGTGTTGTAGGGCCACATAGATCCTTTTCACTTTCAGTCTATATTCAGTCCAATCAAGGTCTGTTTCCAATGATAAAAATCTGACCTGAGATGGCTTAAGCAAAGGGATTCTATCGGCTCACAAAATGGGAAAGTTCAAGAAGTAGTCTTACTCTAGGAGCAGCTTGATTGGGGTTCAAACAATGTCACCAGGACCTGTGTTATTTCTCTTGCTCTATCTCTTAGCCCTGTCACTGACACGTTGAATTCATTCTGAAATAGGCTGTTTCAGTTAGTTATTATCACAATGATGATGACAAATCAGCAACCACAAAATATCAGAAGCATTCAACAATGAGCATTTCTTTCTCACATATCTGTTAGTCAGCTGATGTCAACTAGGCTTACTCATCCCCCTTTGGGGGTTAGGTCAGTGGGGCTCTGGGTGGCTCTGCTTCACACAGGGGTCCAGTTAAGCTTGGTTCCTTGATATAGGTTGGGGACTCATCCTGAGGTTGGGCTGAGAGGGGAGCAGATACACTGGGAGAATCTTCTTGCCTCCACAGTAGAGGCACGAAGAGCAAGCCCAAAGCACGAGTACATGTCAAGCTCCTGCTTGTGTTTCTGGCTGCTAACATCTTATTGGCTCAAGCAAGTCACATGGCAGAGCTCAAATGTAAGGGCTGCACACCATAAGGTAAGTTACATGGCCAAGCCCCACGTTGGTGCAATGAGGACTTATACCTCCCATACTTCTGTCATGGAAGTGGAGGGGGGAGGTAAATGTTTGAACTGTAATCAAACCTAACACTGATTCCTTCCCCCATCATAGTCCCAACTATATGTAATCTCGTCAGTAGCTACTTTTGATCAACAGTCGGAAATCCAAGTATGCAGAGGGCCTACAATTTACACGCAAGTTTTCGACAGCACAGATGGTTGCCCCCCAGCCCCTGAGTTGTTCAAGGATCAATATGTTTACTTCTTCCCACTCTCTCCTTGGAAAAAAAGAATGCCTGCCTTGAGATCCAGCAAAATTATTTCTCATTGGCCCTGGTGCATCCTTGCCCACCCCTGAACCAGTTGCTATGACAAACAGGATCATCTGTGTTTACTAGAGCTGGAGAAGTGGATCACCTTTTTCAAACTGCATGGGTTAAATTGCACAGGCAGAAACCAGGACAGTGTTATAAGAATGGGCTTCAAGAAACCACATGAAGTATAGAGAGACCTCACTCCTCCTGCCCCTATCTTTCTCTTCCCCTGCTCTTGCTCTCAATGTTGGGGCTGCTTCTCATGGGGTTGTATCCATTACACTTCCTGTTCCTAT
Source organism: Eidolon dupreanum (assembly GCA_028627145.1). NCBI lineage: Eukaryota > Metazoa > Chordata > Mammalia > Chiroptera > Pteropodidae > Eidolon > Eidolon dupreanum. The sequence continues at coordinate 52,874,175 of CM053503.1, read as the reverse complement.
TTTGAGTTTTGCATGTGAGAGTCTTGCTTTGGCCTCTGGAGTGCTGGGCTCGGTCTCCTTTATGCTTGCCTCTCAGGCTGTCCTCTACAAATGCTCTCACAACTAACTGCCTTTTCTCTGAGGCTTCATTCCACAGAGGATCAGTCTCAGGACACCTATTTCTCTGTGGGTGCCCACTCTACCTGCTGGCCCTCAGGACCAAAGTCCACAGTAACATCACCCTTTTCTTCTCTGGGTCATGTTGACAACCCCCATTCTTCCACCACTGTCAGGGGATACAACCTGCCAGGCCACACACCAGCCACCCTGATGGTCAAGTCGCTGGACCTGACTGATCTCATGCAGCTGCCCTGAGGCCTCTGTCGGGTCTGTTCTATAGGAGCGAGATTTATTTCCCTGGCGTTTTAGGGCAGGAAAAGACTTGCTTCCTGGAAGTATGCCAAGAAGGAGGGAATCCACCCAGGAAACAAACAAGACCGTTTTTTCTATAGTCTTTCTTGCTTCCCCATGTCAAACCCTCCCTGCTCTCCCTGAGTGAAAAGAAAGCTGTCAGGATCAAAGTCTCTTATTTGTGATGAACTGCTGCTGGCTGGACCTGCACAGGAAGGGCTGCAAGCGCCTTAACTCCTTCTTACCCACTGTGTGCTGGCTGCATTCACAAGATGCTAGAGTCATGTTTCAATAAATGAAACATCTTTTATGAGCAGAGAGCTATGGCAACAGGAAAGTTTGAAAAAATGACTGAGAACTCAAAAGGCAACAAAATCTGCCTTGGAGTATTTCTTGATCTCCTCAATTGCTTCATAATAGATGACCAAATATATTTGCCCCAGGAGAGTGAAAAGACTAAGAATATGGGCTCTGGAAGCAAACTGAAGGTATTATTCTCTCTTCCATCTCTCTCGAGCTGGGAGACCTCGGATAAGCTATTTAGCCTTTCTGCACATCAGTTTCCTCATCTGTAAAATGGAGATGAGAATTATAGGGATTTCATGGTGGTGTTAGAAGGAATAAAGAAGATAATGCACGTAATACACTTAACCCAGTGTCTGCCATATCATTCAAGTGTCATTAACTTTCATTGTGATTATCATTATTATTATTTTTATTATTCCAAAGGAAGAGGGGGGCAGTACCCAGGCCTGCTAAAAGCCACGAGTCTTAAAAGTTGCAAGACGTGCTCTGCATAATCAAAAATCACACAGCCTCAGAGTCTCTGGGCCCTCAGGTTCTGTTAAATGAGTGTGTGACGGAATCTTGCTACACTTTCCGAGATGACACAATCTGATCGTTTTCCAAAGAAAAATGAGTTACAGCCTAAGATTACTGAACAATTGTACGGACAGAACTGGGAGCAAGATTACATAATGGGCCAGCCCCAGAACTTTCATTCCCTAAATATCTTCTTTTTGTTTTGAAAGGAAACTTTCTTTATAACAGTGAGAAATAGGGGTTCCCAAACTAATGGGGGAAAAAAAGGTATACACTGCTAACTATACATCTGGAGTAAGTGCTCAAAAATTAAAACACAATACTCTGGAAGGATTTTGCAGCTCTGTACATACTTACCTCAACACTTCCTTATGAACACTTTGAAGTCTTCACTGTGGAATCCATCCTACACTACTTCTAACTCATGGAAGAGCTAAGTTGCCAGACAGTACCCAGTGATTTTGAGATGCTAGGCTGTTCCCTTAAATTATAAAAAGAACAGTCTTAGACTTTGGTAGTTTGACCCTGGCAATTTCCAACAGGTTTCACTTCTTCTCAAGTAAATTTTATTAGTTTACTTAAATGCGTTACAGCCACGAAAACTCTCTGATACCCACCACCATCACCCAACTTAGATCTGGAACCACTGTAAACCATAACACCCCAAATGGGGATGGCCACAATGCCTGAGGAAACCACAATGAAAAAAGTGTCACTTGTGGTTTATTTTCCTAGAGCCATATTAAGGAGTAATAAGATGGTTTCAAGAAATAAACCATTAAATACATAGAGTCAAAAATTTTAGTTTTAATTATAGTCTAGACTGCTTATCTTGGCAGCCATCGCACCCAACACAGAAATCCGGGGTCGGTAGAACAGCAAAAAATGAGGGGTAGCTTGTCTTAGCATGATGTAGGAAACCCACTTTCTCTCCACTTGCTGAACAAGCAAGTAGATACAAAATTAATGAAGGACAAAATACTGAAGTAAAACTCTCATCTAAAAATCCAGTAGAAATGACAATAATAGCACTTCTAGTTTCTTTATTTATTCCTATTATATTTATATAAATAAGAGAACTTCCATCATTACTGGACTTCAGATACTGTCAAGTAGAATAGCATTCTTAGTTGGTCACGAAGAAAGCATGGAACAACTATACTTTAAAACCTTGCAATTCTCTTTTGTGCAAATGAGCTTTAAAATGTTAGAGAACAAAAGGGGTTAATCTAGTTAAACAATTCTGGAAGAAAGTCAGATTCAAAAAAATTTTTCTGATACTTTAGGTAAAGCAAAATAGGCATTGATGAAGAGGGAAGTGGGAGAGAGAAAAGTAAATGACATAGTAATACCAAGAGCAGTCTTTTCTTACTAAAATGAAAGAGGAAAAGGAAGAGGAAAAGGAGGAGGAAATGGGGAATAAAAACAAAAAACAAAAAAAAGAAAGAAGGGGATGGGACAGAAGAGGAGGCAGGAAAAAAAAATGCAGAGAGCTTCCAATAGACTAATAATAAAGTCACAAAGCTCCTTACTTTAAGTCATTTTTTATATTGTTGATTTAAAAGAGAAAAGGGTATGATGAAAGACATTGTGAAGTTTTCCCTGACGCTACTCAAACAGTCGCTTAGAAGTAAAAGACCTATGGTTTAGAGAGAGAGATGAGCTCTGACTTACAATGCAAGGAAAATTGAACCACCGTTGATTTAATGCTGCCAGACAGCCGGCCAAAACTGCGGTGCTAAGGCAGGCAGCATCTGGTAACAGCCAGGGCCCTACATTGGCTGCATGTACCACAAGTGAAAGAAAGTTCTGCTCAGAACTGCTTGACTTTTGCAGGGCCCAAAGCAAGAATATAGCAGAGACATTTATGCATTACATATAAATATTTTTAAGTATTAAGTCAAGCTCACAGACTCTTACAAAATATTTTTTCCATCTAACAAACTTTTTTCTACTTGACAAATATTCCTTCACATTAACAGCAATAAAACATGTGAAGTTTTATATGCAAATATGTAGTTTTTATATGACTGAAAATCAGTAAAATAACAAAAGACTAAATTTCATTATTATTGCTTAGGTCTAGGTATTCTGTTGATGGCCAGTGAGTTTAGATGAATAATAAAATGGAAACATTCATAATCTATAATTTATTATGTATTCATTTCATGAAATAGTCTATACTCTCATTTTAAAAAAATCAGCTTCAACTGACAGTAACATTATGAAAGATTAAAATCAAAATTATATTCAATGTGTATCTTTTCAAAATGTAAATTAAGCTAAAGAAAAATTTTCTAAATTTTTTATTTGTAAATATAAAAAAGTTATTCTTCTAAAATATTGATGTTATCTCTTTGAATTAAAAAGCAAAACACATATTCTAATTAATAAATATGAAAGTTTTAAATCATACTTAAACAAAGCTGAATTTTTACTTAACTTTCTGAAAATCTTAATTAAATCTTATTCAACATTTTTCTAAAATATAAACTATTTTCAGTTCTAGCCAATCCAGGAGCCATTGGTATTTTGCTTTGTGCATCACAAGTCTAGACAAGTGTCTAGTGTGTGTGTGTGTGTGTGTGTGTGTGTGTGTGTGTGTGCGTGTGCGCACGCGCACAAATATGAGTCACTTAAAGTCACAAAATTTTCCTCAGCCACCATGGCAACTGTTGTAAATACACAATAATTCACAAGCACCTTTGGCACCACTGTTTAGAACACAAAACAAAGCAAATACAGGGACCTAGGGACTATAAGATTTTTAAAAATGCAAAATCTATTGCATTCATGCAGAGAAAGAAGGGTTTGACAAGTTAGTAAAACTTGTATTTCCTCTAACTGAGTGCTTCTGCTACTCCAGTTCTTCCTCCACTCACAATGCCTGCCTCAGTCCCAGCTGCAGAAAGAACCATACACCTTCACAGCATGTGAACTGCCACACTTTGTCCACAACCAGGGGCAAAAATTATGGAGAATAGGTTCCCTGGTGCTTAAACGCTGTAAGCCAAGAGAACAGCCTTAGTCCGGGATGATGGGTTATGTCGTGGAAGTACTCAGGGTCAAATTCCAAGAGGTCAAAGTACACAGTTATTTGTGATCTGTGGGGAACTTCTGAAGACCCAAATAGGACCATCTTACCTGGCGATAGGAAAGGTTTCAGTTATGGTTTATCCTCGAGGCAAAATGAAGGAAATTTAGGTTAGATTGTAAAATTGTAATTAACAGTACCAGTACATCATGCTGGGTCTATTCTTTTGTAGTTCTTTAAACTCTTCTCTTACTTGTGCATTTTTCCCTACATAGTTCTTACAGTGAATAGTTAATACACGAAATGATGGCCACCAGCATGGGACCTTGGACCAGTCATTTCCCCTCTGTTTTCTCATCTGTAAACAGAGGCATATGGACTAATAATTTCTGCCTCAGCATGCTGTAATTCTCACATTACAGTTTTCTTGTTTAAGGAGAAGGTTTTAATACAGGGGAAAGAGCAGGGGCTCTGGAGTCAGTGAGACCTGGTTAGCTCTATGATTTGGGGTAAGTTACTTAATCTCTGCAGACTCAACTTCTTCACCTGTAAAGTGAAGAAAATTATGACTGCCTAATAGAAAGTTTTTCAGAATTAAATTAATTAATGCATATGAAGTCCGCAGCAGAGTCCCTTATGTACCAGAAATGTACATTACATAAAGCTAAACTCACATTTGGAGAGAAAGTAAGAGGGAACGTGCGTGTCTGTGTTTGCACATTATTGGAAAAAATTTAGGATGTAGTATAGTATGGGGTTTGGGGTGGGGGTGATGGGAAGTGGATTGGAACACGTGGGGCCAGAAAAGGAATTGCCGATTTCTGAATTGCATTTGGTAACTGGAGAAAATTAACTTCTCTAGATTTTAAAAAATGAGGGTGGTGGGAACATCTATGTTTGAGAATAAACTTTTTTTGAAGTGTAGTATACACAAAGGAAAGTTAAGGATTCATAAGTGTCTAGTACAAAGAATTTTCACAGAGTGGGCACACTCATTCATCCAGCATGATAGAAAAATAAGACATTATTAGCACCCACACAAACTCCCCTGTGACCCCTCCCACCCACTCACTAACCACCATCACAACTCCTCACCAAAGGGAACTCTTGTCTGATTTCTAGCTCAACAATTACTCAGCCTGTTTTTGAACTTTATATACGTGGAACATGAACTCTTTTGTGCCTGGCTTGTTTCTCTGAGTATTGTGTTTGTGAGGTTCGTCCATGCTGCTGCGTGGAGTTGTAGTTCGCTCATTCTCAATGCTATCCAATATTTCAGTGTGTGAATATATCTCAATGTATTTATTCATTTTACTCCTGTTACTAGGAACATTCTAGTAGAAGTCTTTTCGTGATTTCTACTGGGGTTACACCTAAGAGTGCAATAGCTGGGTCATAGGGTAAACATATGTTCAGCTATTATAGACACTGCCAAAGAGTTTCCAAAAGTAACTGGATGACTTTACACTTCCACCAACAACATAGGGAAGTCTCAGCATCTAATTTTAAGATAATGACTGAGAAAGGACCATATACCTTGGCTTCTCGTGGTGATGGGTTTTGGTGAAGAATTATTAATGACTTGTCTTCCAGTTCTCTGCTTTGGCTCATTACTCAGTGTGATGATGCATAAAGCCCTTATTACAAACCTTCGTGCACCCTTTGGCTCACTGCTTGCCATTAGGTGTATTTGGTGGGTTTTCTCTCCACCTTTCCTAAAAATGAATGTTCTTCTTGACGATCGGTGCAAGCTGATGGTCCAAACTGACAATTATGATTAAAACACATATACATGCACAGCGTGAAAATGACCTCACACAAAAGAAATATTTAAGAAATGTTTGTTGAACAAAAGCATTTAAAGGACAATTTCACACCAAGTACAATCTATTTTACCAATTGAGAATGAATTTTTGGCCCAAAGTCTACTTGTCTCCCCTTTCTCTGCCACAATTTCTCTGTTAACGTATACTGCAATGGGCTTTGCCATTACTGTAACCCCCATTAGGCTTAGGAGTGACCCTAAATCTGCCTCTTATGCTATGTGGGAAATGCTGAAACAAACTAGCTATGCCTCCCCCATCAGATTCTAGCTCCTGGAGAACCGGTGACGCCAAAGCTCAAAGCTGACACTGTCTAATTGTCTCTGAGCAGGAAAGTCTGAATGGCCCCATTTGAATCTCTCACTTTCATGTGGCAATGGGAAAAGCAGGCCGTTTGCACATGACGGATAGAGTGCAAGACTTGCTATAAATGTTGTTTATATTGCCTAGGGCAGATCAAATGACTTGAAGGATTAACATATCAGAATAAAAAGACTCAGATGCATGAGGAAAAGCCAGAAAAACCCACTCTCCTCAACACTGACTCATTTTTTGACAGATTCAACTTGGCAAACAGATTATGTTGAGATATAGTCCCTGCTCTGTTATAGGAGATTTTGGAATCAAAATGTAAACAGCCAACTGTTGCATGAAACCATTAGACCCCAGATCTGATTCTCTTCCTCTGTCCACTCTTTGAGGGATGTCTAAGCCAGGGAGGCTTTGCAGGCAGAACCTGTGCCCACAGGTGTGACCTTCTCCTGGACTATTTTCTTTCTTCTTACATTCTCAAGAAGGTAGACACCCAGAACTAGTCCTAAGTCTTGCTAATAATCAGCAGCATATGTACTGATGAGCTCATTACTGAGCCACTTACACATCTACCCATAACTGCTAGAATAGGAGAATCGCCTAGGTGGACGATTTCCAGAGAGCCATCCTTCCTTTATACACCATGCTTGTCTAGACCTCAGTAGCTAGTTCCAGGCCTAGTATTTATGTTCACCTTTGAATCCCTGTGTCATATTACAAGTAGCAAAATTCCTACTGTTGCCTTTTGGGGTGAGGGTAATAGTATTTTTCCAGCACTGTTTACTTTAAATTCCAAGTTATTATTATTTCTTCTTGGTGGTTAAAAGTCTGGTAGGAAAGGTTTTCCACAAGACTGAGAATTCCTGAGAAACCCTGACAATATTCAGCTTTCACGATTACCTAGATGGACATATTTTATGAAAATTGCATTGCCTTTGAATGCCTGCCCATGAATGAGCTCAAATGTGGAGATTCTGTTAGATTGGATGTCAGAACATATTTAACATATTTCCATCTGGCAACCTTAGGATGTCTCTCAATAACAGGGATTATAAAAGAATTGTTATTTGGTGTAAAAACATTTTCTCAGGATGGACAGGACTTCCTGAAAAATGTTGTACATCTTTATGGCTGACATTTTTGTTGTTTTGAATCAGGTGGGTTTTTTTTTTTCACCATCAGTTTGAAATATTTCATTATAAAACTCTTCCTATTCTACCTCAAACAAAGCTGGCAATTTTCCCTCACAATTGTGAGAACTTAAATTAAGTCACATCCATGAAAATACTTTTATTAGTGGGAAGCCTAGTTTCTCATACTTATATAAATATAATAATGCTTGCATAGTTTTTTTAGGCTGGTGATCCAAGGAGCTGAAACTAGGAACACTCCTTAAAATTTAAATTTTTAATGATATACTTCATGTTTAAAGGCAATCAAGGTTTTTTTAATCCCTCAAATATTTCTTAATTTGTGAGAGTTACAGCACTTAGGGATATTCAAATAAAACAACACTAAGGACTCAATCTTTTTGTGCATAGGGGACAAATATTGACATGATGGGGCAAAGTCAAATTGAAAGATGGGACAAGAATAAATGACACCAAATCCTGGAAAGAGACACAGAAACTTATAGACAGCATCAATATTCACTCATGGCAAATGTGAAACTCTTTACTCACAGTTCTCTTTAGAGATAATCAAACCAAAGCTCGAGAAGACAGTAATTGTAGAATAATTCCATGAAGGACAGATGTTTGTTCTGGCTTCCCTTCTGAAGGCTCCATCTCCATGGATTAGGTAGAGGTATTGATCACCAATCCAAATATCTAAAATCTCATCTGTGGAACCCAAAACATCTCCTATTATTTGATCAGCTATCTACCTCTCATTGGAAAGGATCCCAAAGGTGAAGAGGCTACTCTTTGGGAATATGAACTATGTAGAGGCTACGATATCTCCTTCACACTATGTGACCAATCTATTTTGAGCTTTTAAGTTAAAGCAGAGTTTTGAATATGGCAGGGTAATGCACTTCCCACTTTTTTCTCCTCTCAAAAATCACCCTAAAAGAAAAAGAAAACCAAGAAACAGAAAACTACAGACTCTATCTTTGATAAAACTAGAAGGCATATGCAACCACACACTGCAATATATGAGCACTGAAAGTAGCTAGGAAAAGGTTAAATGGCATAGCAGAGTAGAGGAAAGTCAAACCTCAGGGTCCTCAGAGGAGATGTTGATAAAAGTTGTCCTGAAAGAAAAGATACAGGAATAGAAAGCTCCAGGTCCTCCAGATGGAATTATTCTTACTGTGAGAGGGATGTGGGGCAACAGGGAAATTGGTTAAAAATCTCCATAGGAGAAGACTGCTGCTTCCAACAGTATGGCAGATTTAATACAATAAAGTTCCTTTCTGACAAAATGCAATTAGAGCCTGGATAAACCACAACAACGACCATTTTAATGCATTTAGGGATTACTAAAAAGTAAGAGAAATCTCCCATTTCCTTCTCTGCACCTTCCTCTGAGGTGGAAAAATAAGAGCTAACTGAAATCCAAGTACAGAACCACAATCGTAAGTAAACCCTAGTAAATAAATTTCTGTTGGTTGCCCTGTGGCCATGCGAGCAAAAGTATTAACACCTGAGTTGGGGTTGGGAGACTAACTGTGGCCCTGTGTGAAGATGAGAGAGATGAACATGAAGCTCTCGATCCAGGGCTGTGAAAGTACAAACATGGCTCCGGCCCAGTATATTCTCTCTGGAGAAAAGCATCCTAGAATTCCTAAAGGTTCAGTTCCACAAAAAATATTAATAATAATAATAATAATAATAATAATGAATAATAATAAGTGCACAATCTAAAATGAACCAAACATAAAAAGAAAGGAGCTCTTATGAGAGATGGCTGAAAAAAACAAATTCAGATTTAGACCCTAAGAACCTCAGATGTTAGAATTATCAGATATAGAATATAAAATAATCAAGTGTACAAAATTTAATAGATTGAATTTTTTTAAAAGGAGCCAAGAACAAGAGACTACCAAATATTGCTAGCCATGTTTGAAGAATGAATAAAGAACTCTTAGAATTGAAATATGTAATCACTGACACTTTAAAGTAAATGAGCAAGTTAATCAAGAGACAACTCAACTAAAGAAAGAACTAGTAAACTAAAAGATAGAGCTAAAGAAATTGTTCAGAATGTCGCATAAAAAGCCAAGGCATTCGAAAATATGAAAGTTATTAAGACACGTGGAGAGTAGAATCAGAAAAACTTATATATATATAATTCAATTATGTGTGTGTGTGTGTGTGTGTGTGTGTGTGTGTGTGTGTGTGTGTATAAAATTGAAATCTGAAGAAAAAAATAGAGAAAATGGAAGAGAAGCAACATTTGAAGAGATAAATGCTGAGAATTTTCCAGAACTGATAGAAAGGACAATTTTATAAATATAAGAAAAGTAGTATAGACTAAGCAGAATTTGGGGGAAAAAAATGTAGTGGAATTGAAGAATTATAAAGGGGGGGGAACAATATTAAAAATGCCCATAGAAAGGAGAGAGGCCACCTATGAGAGAATAAAAATTAGAAGTAAATTTTTTTAAAAAAAGTATTAAAAAAAGAAAGAAAACAGAGTAAATAATATGTTTAAAGTGCTGAGAGAAAATAACTATCAAATTTTAAAAAAGGTTTTTTTTAGATAAACAAAAAAGAGACAGATTTATCTTTAATTGACATTGACCAAAGAAATTTCCAAAGGGTTTAGGAACATTAGGAATAAAAAAAAAATAGCCTCAGAAAAAAAAAAGATGAGAAAGCCAAGAGTATTGTGAGCAACTAAATTAGTAAACATGTAAGCATCATTATCTCTATGTATAGTCAGTATAAAAACTAATGATCTTTATTTTGTAAGATGAACAAAGTGACATTAAAATTACGTAACAGGACTATCCAAGTTGAGAAGTGGATGATCAGTGTTAAAGTAGATTAAAGCTGTTCAGTTATTCAGATAATGAAAAATTTAGATATTGTTAAGTTAAATATGCATGGTAAATTCCAAGGGCAACATTTTCTTTAAAAAGAGAGTATGACTTCCAACCTAAGAAAAAAAGTGGAAAAACAAACAGCAATAATCAATTTAAGGAGAAAAAAAAGGAGCACAAAATAAGCAGGAAAAGTAGAAAGAATAAAGTAAGATGTTATAAACAAATCCAAATATAGCAATAATTCTAAAATATGTATATATGTAAACTAATCAGTTAAAAGAGACTATGAAGCTGGAATTTTTTAAAAATCCACTATATACTGTTTAAAAGAAATCCACTAAAATATATGATAATGGCAAGGTTAAATATGAAAAGTAAATTTAAAATATATATCTACTGAATAATAAAAGGTGGAGTTGCTATATTTTTTATCAAACAAAATAGATACTAATCAAAACCATTATTTGGGATAAAGAGGATCACTACATATCAATAATGTTTAATTCATCTGGAAGAAATAATTGTTCTAAATTTGTATCACCAGAAATTAGCCTCGAAATAAACAAAATTCAAAAAGATAGAACTACAGGGGGATACTGACAAGTCTACAATTGCACTGAGAGGTTTCAAACTATTTCTGTCAATTATTGTAGGTCAAGCAAACAAAAAAAATTAGTGAAGATATACAAGTATTAAATGATGCAATTAATAAATATTATATAACAGAATTAGCGATTAGAGTATATATGTTTTTCTCAGGCATGCATGGAACATTTATAAAAATTGACCACGTTCTAAGCTATAAAACACACCCTGGCAAATTTTAAAGAATAACTATCATACATGCTTTATTTTCTGACCACGATTAAATTAAAATTAAAATAATAAGAAGAAATATAAATGAGAAATATCTCTTAAAAAATTCATAAATCAAAGAGGCAATCATAATGGAACATTTTTTTAATAAAAGTAAATGATAATGAACTTATTACATATAAAGACAAAATTTGTAGGCTACAAATAAAATACTATTTGGGGTAAAAGTTATATTAAATTCTTGTAGTAGAAAAGAAGAAAGAAAATTAGTAAGTTAAGCATTCGATTTAAGTCATTGAAAAAAAAAAACAGATAAAGCAGAGTGAAAGAGAAAATATAAAAGAGCAGGAATGTAGCCAATAGAAAACAAAGATATAATACAGAGGATCACCAAAACTAAAACGTGGTTGTTTCAAAAAATAGAATAAAATAAACGAATTTTTGGTTATCGTAGTCGAGAAAAAAAGAAGGCACAGTTAAAATGTAATAGAAATGAAAGGGGTACTTAAATAGACATGGCAGATATTAAAAATAGTAAATATTATAAATATTATGACTATAAATTTTAAAACATAGTCTCAATGAACAAAATATTAGAAAAATTAAGGCTAATAAAAATGAAATCAAGAAAAAAGTCTGAAGAGTGTTATAACCGCTGAAAAACTAAAATTAGTAGTTAAAATAATCCCAGAAAGGAAACCTTGGCCCAAATGTTGTTACAGGTGAATTTTCCCAAACTACCCAAGAACAAATCATTCTAATATAATACAAACTCTTCTGGAAAACCGAAGAGAAAATTCCATAACTAATTGTATAAGATATGTATACTGTAATGCCAGAACCGGCTAAGGCAGAATGAAAAGGAAAAATTACAGGGTACTCTCATTCATAACCCAGATGCCAAGATCTCACCCAAAAAATGGAGGAACCAATTCTACCAAGCTGTGTTTATCTCAAAACAAAAGAATGGTTTAACACTAGAAAACTTATACTTGCAAACTGCCAAAATTACATAGTAAAAACTAAAAATGATACCATAATTTTAACATATGCAGAAATGTATTGAATAAAATTCAACACCAATTCATAACAAAAACTGTTACTTAACAAAGAATAGATGAGAAAAACCTATTGCAACAGCCTTCTTAGAAGTGAAAAGAATGATTTTTCTTAAAATCAGGACCAAGACAAAGATTTCTGCTAACATTATGATGTTTAATCACGTTGTGGGCATCCTTTCCTATACAATAAAATAAGAAAGAAAAAAAAAGTGGTAACCATGGAAGAAAAAATTGATAAATTTGACTACATTAAAGTTAAGAATTACTGTTTACCAGAGACAAACTATAAAAGTCACCATAAAGAAAGTGAAACGATAAGCACCAAATGGCAGGAAAGTTGTCACATGTGTAAAAGAATGAAGATTAATATCCAAAATGCAGAAAGAATACCTACAACTAAATTGTTTTTAAGAGATGGTCAATAGAAAAATAGCCAAACATCATGGATAAGCCTTTTTCATAGAAGGAACACATAGTAATCACCCAGGAAACAAGGCTCTGCATTATGAGTAATGAGGGAACTTCAAATTAAACCTGTGTTGATTTACATACTAGATTGGAAAAAAAAAAAGTCAAATCGCACAAAGTATTGACAAAAAAACAAGATTTCCATATATTGCTAATGGAAGTATAAATCAGTACAACCATTTTGGAAAATGATTTTGACATTTTCTTGTGAAATGGGAAATGCATGTACACTGTGATTCAGCAATTTCATTCCTAGGGATACACCTTAGAGAAGTTCTTGTGCATTGTGGTACATAAATAATGACCCTCCTCCCAAAATGTCCACACGTCTTAATTCCCAAAACCTGTGAATATACTACCTTAGATGGCAAAAGGGATTTTGCAGATGCAGTTAATGTTAAGGACCTTGGGAGAGATTATCTGGATGAGCCCATCGTAATCACATGAACCCTTAAGCACTGTCAACTTTTCCAGAAGCTGTGGTCAGAGAAATGGCCTGTGAGAAGAATCCGATGCCAAGTTGCTGGTTCTAAAAGAAGGATGTACAGGTACAAAAGAGAGGCTACGAGGAGATGGAAAGGCAAGAAAACAAATTCTCCCCTAGAACCTCCAGAATGAAATGCAGCCCTATTGACATCCTGATCTTAGCCCAGTGAAACCGTATTGGACTTCTGAACTACGGAACTATAAGATAATAAATTTGTTGTTATAAGAACTAAATTTATGGTAACTTGTCATGACGACAATGAAAAACTCATACACACATGTATACCAGGAAATATGTAAAAAAATAAAGTTTTATACAACATTGTACGTCATAACAAAAAACTGCAAACAATCCAAATGTCCATTTACAGAAAAATCAACTTTAAAAATTGTAGTATACTACACAATGGAATAGTACACAGCAATAAAATGAATAAAATATGGTTATAAGCAAGATGAATTAATCAGAAAAATATTGAGTGAAAAATGAAAAGTCAGAGAGGACAATGTACAGCATGATACATTTTTTATGAAGCATAAAATTAAGCAAAGCTAGACAATATGTTGTTTGTGGTTACTTAAACGTGTGATACAATCATTTCTTAAATAAAATGAAAACAAATACAAAATTCAGACTTGGAGTTACCACTCAGATCAGGAAGGGGAAAAGGAGAGGGGAAGACCACAGATAAAATTCAAAGGTATTGCTCCAACTCTTAAATAGGGTGACGGCTAAATGGGTGTTCATCTTAATATTATACTCCAAAACTTACAATTGTATTACATTGTGTGTTTGTATTAACTATTACCTCATAAAGTACAATATATTCATGTCTATATAGTGAAAGTTAGACTCCCAAATCCTCCTCCCCACCTGCTGTAGCTGGGTGACTTCTCCTGCCTCCATCTCTACCAATGTAGGCAAGAGTACATTCTAGAGCAATTGGACCAAACTCTAGATTCAGAAAGAGATTGGATGACCTTTCTCCAGAAAAGCCACATCACCATAAAGAAAAAATATACAAATTTTCCAAAGTGTTTATATCAATTATACTTCTATCAAAGTAAAAACAATCAAACATGTGTGGTCCCATAAGGGGAAAAAAAAAAAACAGACAACCAAGTCCTACCAGAAAACTCATCAGGCAACAAACCCCCTTCAGGTACCATCTACAGTTCAATGTTTCACTCTTACTAGACCTGAACAGCCAAGGATAAGCAGGATCTTGAGGAAAACCTCCTCATAAAAGACAGGCCAAGACAAACAGAAAAAAAAGAACTCAAAGAAACACATGCAGAACATAGAAGTAAAATATTTTTAAATTATTACTAATTTTCTTAGAGAAACTTTTTTTTCCTTAGAGAAATTAGAAGATATTGATTTTTAAAAAAAAAATGAGAAGTATAAGAAAAGAAATAAAGTATAAGAAATGCTGTAAAAACAAACCAACCAGAGAATAAGAGCCTTAGGAAATGAAATGAAATGGAATATATATATATAAGGAAAGATGATTCGGTAAAATGGTTGTAAAGAAATGTTGAAAAAAAAATTCCTAGAAAGGAGAACAAAAGATAAAATGATGAACTATAGAAGAAAAATAAATTAATTAGATCAATTCAAGAGTGCAACATCTGACTAACAGAAATTACAAAAAGAAAAAGAAGAGATAAAACAAGGGATAAGGGGATAAGAGAATAATGAGAAAATTTCTCAGAGAGGAAGGATACACATCTCTAGATTGAAAAGATTCACCAAATGCCCAGCAAAATGAATGGGAAAAGACCTTCATTGGGGCATATTATCTTTCCCAAACTCTAGTGCCAAAGAAATGCTCACATCCAAAGAATCAGCATCTCCACTGCTATCTCAACAGCAGCTCTGGAAAACAGGAGTAGATAGAGCAAATACAGCTTCCACGTTTGAAGGGGAAATGATTCTCACCTTGGATTCCAAACTCTGCCAATATATTAATAAAGTGTGAGAGCAGAGTCATTTTGAAACATACCAAGTCTCAAAAATTTAACCTTGCATGTGCCCTTTCAGGAAACCAGAAAAGATCTGTTCTACCAAAATGAGGATATAAATGAGGGATCCAGTAACAAAGGAACCAGCACAGAAAAAAGGTGACAGGAATCCTCAGGATGATGACAAAGTAAATATCCAGTGCAGAAGATCTAGAGAGCAAGTAGTCCAAACCGGAACAGGAAATTTTAGAGGGGTGTGCATATGTGTGTGTGTGTGTGTGTGTGTGCGCGCGAGCATGTGTGTGTGTGTGTTATCGACTCCAGCATGGATATTTTTAGGAATAAAACATAGCTAATGTATTATCTCGCATTTTTGAGAAAGTGGAAAATTGTTTTGAAAGTTATTTTACAAAGCTATTAGAAGGTGTAGAAAGGCTTAACTAGAGTCAAGGAAGAAAGTAAATAAATGAACAAGTGAAAACATGAGACAATGATTAACTCCAACGAAAACCTGAGAAAGAACTGTAATAATATTACACTACTTGGCTCAATAGCAAACAATTATTTTCATTGTTATAATAATGAAGACCTTAAACGTGGATATAACCAAAAATCACAACAACTATGTTGAATGAATTAGGAGGTGAAAAAAGAGGATTAGAAGAGAGTTAAAATAGTAAGTCAATAGATGTCTAAAATTAATTAATAGATGGCAACATGTAATATTATTCCAAAACACAGATAAAATATAAAAAAAAAAACAAAAACAAAAACAAAAAACCAGCAGGATTAAAAGGGACTGTGCCTGGGGAACAGAACAGAATGGGAAGAAGAGTCAAGGGCTCTTTATTATGATGATGATGATGATGATGATGATGATGATGATGATGTGTTTTAGCACTGTTTTGCCTTTTAAATTTGTTCATGTATTTCTTTTAAAGATAATTTAAGAAATATATCATAGGAGAAGTCACAATGAAGTAATTGAGGTTCAGAGTTATTAAGGAACTTTCTTAAGATGATGACTGGGAAAAAGGATGGCCAGGACTTACTGTGTCACCTATTGGACTTGATTGACTCCATCAATGTCTCCCTATATCCATCCCTTTTGGTAGAGCCTGCCCACATGAGCTCTAGGTATGGTCATGTAACTTGCTTTTGCCAGAGGGACAGTAACAAATGACACATGCAGAGGTTTGAAAAGCACTTATACATGTCTACTTTCTCTCTTAAACCCCTGTCACCACCATGGGAACATGCCCAGGACAGCCAGTTGAAGGGATATCAGAGACATCTGGAGGAGAACCAAGCTGTTCCAGCAGCCATGTTAGAACAACCAGTCGCCAGCCGACCCTCCAGCTGGCTATGGACAGGTCACATAAGACGCGTGTTGCCATGGTATAAAAAAGATCTTCTCTTTGAATGTTAAATTAAACAATGAGAAGAAGGCAAACACTATTCAAACTCTTAATTAGTTCTTATGCAGAGAAATAAAATATTCATTTTCAATATTTGCAATCTTTTAAATTACAGCATACTAAAGAAGTATTTGTTTAACCTTTTCTCATTTATCCATATGTTTACCACAGACTGTAAGAGCCTTTTCAGTGTTTTAACCAAAATTTTTAAGAGGCACAGACCAACTGGAACTTTTCCAATAGATTATTAAGATCGCTTTGAGTGGTTTAATAGTGTGTGGCAGTTTTTAGAGTCTCACACTACCATGCAAAGTTAAGGGCTACTTGTGTCTATTTTAGGGATTGGTGCTAGTGCCTTCACTCAGTTCACGGGACCAATGGTTACATGGCACACACAATGCCAAGGGAAAAGTGGGAGATCTTCACCTCCATCGTTGACTGAAGGCACCTGCATGTGTGCCTGCTCAAGAAGATTGATGGGTAATCTATAGTTAAGGAAATGAAACCTCAGAGTACTGACAAGTGTCTTAAGAAATATCCACTACTGAAGTACAGACTGAAGATAAGAAAAATGTAAGCCCAAATGAGCCACAAGTAAATGACAGAAATGCTACTTCTGATTAGAGCTCTGTGTGAGCCATGTTATGAGGTATAAGCAACGATGAAATTCACCAAAGAGTCAGCAAAAAAATGTGAAGTGATTAGAATGAGTATGTGAATATCAGTTTATACCCATTGCTTTAATAATGTACTTGCTCTTAGTATATATTGTACCTTGAGTTATCAGCAGCTAATAATATGAGACTATCACAGTGAGCTTAACATTAGTTACCAAGTGCTCAGAACATGAAAACAAACTTTAGAACTTTTTCTGATGTTTAGCATCACATAATACTCAATGCACTACTTTGTCAGCTTTCAATAAACTTAATGATTCATGCTTAGTAAACTATAAAAGACCACATACCAATTGTTTTTCCTGCCCTGATGAAAATATCTAAAGTAATATGAAAAAAAAGATGGTAGCAAATAAAAACGTATTTATAGAAAGTAAATGCCATGGGCAGATGCAGAGAAAACATGCTGAAAATGTGCAGAAAGTAGTTATATAGAACAAATATGTAGTGTGGAGGTATACTTTGTAGTTGCATTAAAGTATAGGTATGGCTATCCCATCTCAGCTTATATTTGCTAGATTTTGTTCCAATAATGAAGAACTACATTTTATGAGCCAAAAAAGATGGAAATAACTGATTTAATAAACATAATGTTTAATGGCAAACTCTGTGTTATCACCCAGGCCGTGGCTGCTTTGACTAGAGTATTAGGAAAGAGAATTCCACGAGAAGGTTACAGAAAACGCTATACATAAAAGTCATCCCCTTCACTATTTATGCACAGACAAGCCTTCTCCCTAGAAACTGAAGCCAGAAGTGCTACAGTATGCCATTGGTGTGGGTAATTTTATAAAAATAAGACACAGAAATATGGTCAATCTTTATAATACTTTGCAATGAGATAGATAATAGCTATGGAAATATTTTATACTTTCATGGAAGGCTTATCAATTTTAAAGATGAGTTTTATTTTTAAGTTCCAAATTTTCCACAATTTTTTGTGATGACAAGCATATTAGTAGTATGCTACTAACAATTATCTTTGAAAAATACACTCAATCCATCCTGTCAGGTAAAAGCGACATCTCAAAAACGTCTTTTAAAAGAAATTTGGCTTGGCGGGATTATTTTGAAAATGGTATTTGTAACCGTTTCCATTTTTGTGTGATTTTTATTGCCAAAAAAGAAGTACGCGCCTTACCTTAAAGAATCTTCCATGTCTGAATGCTTAGAAAACTTAAGACCAAAATTTTAAATCTGTTTTTAGCCCTGTTCAATGAATTTTCACATTTGCTAAATATTTTTTAATAGCTGAATAATTTGCAATATTATCTTATTGACATCTGAGAATATGAAGATCCACTAACCAAAATTTCACACTTTTGTACACCAGTGGTTAGGATTAAAAAATGAATATCATGAGCCATAATTGAGTTCATGATGCACCTTCCCTCAGGGATGTCATTGTGGAATGTAGTTTTCAGTACGTCAACCTCTTAAGCAAGCATTAAAATAAATTAGATTTAGATCCAGACCTTCAAACACTGTTTTCACAAACTGTTAAAACCAAACTTTAAAAAATAATGATGGATTCAAATCAGACTGCTTTCTCTAAAAATATTACTTAAAATCTTAATATTTTAGCAAAGACAAAAATATTTCAGTACCACTAAAATAATATTTAAATTTCTTGTATATTTGTATTTTAAATTTTTTATATCATCTCTTAAAATTTTCAATCTTTATATATATTTAGAATGTGCATACTATATTACAATGATGATGAATATTATAATTAAAAGTAAATGTATATAGTAGGTATACACGTTCAAGAATTTTTTATTTATAAAGCTGCAGGATCAAAAAGTCCCAATCTAAGAGTGTGAGCTTTAGAGTTAAATGGCCCTGTCTTCGCCCTGACGTTTTCTAGATACATAATCATGGTGAACTTATTTAATCTTCCTGTGTCTCGGTTTCCACTTTTGTAGAACCAAGATAATAATATTACCTACCACAAAGGTCATAAACCAAACATCTACAGGAAATAGGTAGGTTTAAAAAAAAAAAAAAGTCGTGTGGCCTCGATAGTCTATATTTTATTTTCCCATTTTGGTAGGAGCAGGGATACAGAAAACATTTGTCTAAGAAACAATCAAACAGTAAGACAGCACACATATGAAGATAAATGAGAGCCCACAGGAAGTGACAAGGCTTGTAACTGGAAATGTCACTCACCTCAAGTACTCTGCCACTGCTCAGCACCATCTGATAACTACCCGGAACCACCAGATTTTCCCTTCAATCAAAAGAATATAAAAATTTGGATTTTTATATGTGATCTGATTTTTCAGTTTTGGTGAAAATATGTTTTTTAGCTGTAGGCAAAGAAAACACACTTTAGGCCTACAGTCTGTGACTTCTATATGACCCAGAAGTTCAAATGAGATCATGAATTTTCACACTGAGTCTATCCTCTAATGAATGCTGGCGATGGGCAGTAGTTGTTAGTCTATCGGATTAAGCTCCTAGAAGGATTGTGAAGGAGAAAGAATGTTGGGAACATGGGCATTGCCCAGAAGACAGATATGGGTGGAATGTTGGAAGAAAAGATGGGGCAAGGAAAGAAAACAAAAGAGAAGAGAAATGGATGTGAATTTCATCATCTGTTTTGCTTAGTGTTGATTCTGACTACCTTTTGTTCCAGATATTGGAACTTCTACGATGACTTATTCAGGTGCCTGTCCTCAAGAGGAGCACCAAATCTGGTGAGGGAGACAATTACACAAGGCAAGCTAGAATTGAGGCACAGACAAATGGAAATGGGAATCTACTTGTGGGAGGAAAGGAAATTGGGGATATACTTCATAAAGGAGAAGCTATGCCTGGATTTGAAGGATGACCACTCGGAAAAGGCAGGGAGGACATTTCAGGCAGAAAGTATGTATGTACCATGCAAATATGGCAAGAAGTCTACAGTGGCTGGGGGTGCGGTGAGGAAGTAGAGGTGAAAGATGAGGCTGGACCGGGCAACTTATAGCCAGATTGTGAATGGCCTTTGTAGGCAACACATCCTAGAGTGGATGCAGCTAGATGAACAGATTTATGCTTTCAAAAGATCACCGGCTGCATTTGGTGGCTGGAAGGAAGGGAGGGAGGCTGGAGACAGGAAACTAGTTTGGCAACTGTTGCAGTGATCCTGATGAGCAGAGGGATTAGAACAGAGGTGGAAGCAGAAATGAAAGACTTTTCAGAGTCTGCTTTCTCTTAGATATGCTGGACATAGAGAATGCAGAAATGACTGCTGAACTCTTTCTAAAATCCTCCTCTCATCCTCCTTCTTTTGGCTCTCTCTCTCTCCTCTCTCTTTCTCTGTCTCTTTCTGTCTCTGTCTCTCTGTCCCTGTCTCTGTCTCTCTGTGTCTCTCTGTCTGTCTGTCTCTCTGTGTATCTCTCTAGATAGATTAGATAGATAGATAGATAGATAGATGATTGATAGATAGATAGATGATAGATAGATAGATGATAGATAGATAGATGAGAGAGAGAGAGAGAGAGAGAGAGAGAGAGAGAGAGAGAGAGAGAGAGAGAGAAATGTCTTGAAAAAGAGAGGGGAGGCAGATGAAAAAGCATTGCATCATGAGGTGAACGTGGACAACCACTACTCCTTATCAAAGTAACTTGAAGTATATTCGAAAAAATTACAGCTCTTACAAGTCCCTTACTAACTGCTTCATTCTCTCTTGTTTCTCTGAGCTATCTTGTTTTATTCTCATCTATGTGAAATGTCACATATTCTCCAAAACTCAGATTACGTTTCATCTCTAAATGAAGACTTTTTGACTGCCACCCTCTCTGCTATCTCCCTTTCCTACAGGAAAATTAATTCTTCTGCCAGCTGAGTTCTCAATGTTATTGGTCACACTTCTGCATGACCCTAGGCAACATTCCAGTATTGTGTAATTTGTTGTGTGTCTGTTTTTCCAACTAACTGCAAGCATTACTCAGTTAGGTTTCCTGTGCCTTGCACAGCACTTGGTACTCCAGTAAGTGATCAATAAAAATGTGTTAAATGGATGAACCCTGTACAAAGGGATAAGCTGGCAACAGGAGAAATAGAAAATTTTTTTAATGCTGTTACTTGGTCAGATAAAGTTTGTGATAGTACCTAGTGGGGAAAAGACTTGCCATTTGTAAAATTTTGCCTGGACCTGCCATACACATTAGAATTCTGGGATTTGGTACTGGGGGAAAAAGTCAGAGGGTGATTCGAGAAGATCTTTAAGTTTTTTCTTTAAAATCTTTCTGCCTTTTCTCTGAGAAGCCTTTGGTGTAGAGAATCAGGAACCCCACTGGCCATGTGTGGGTAAAAGCCCCCTCCTATGTAATTAGATGTAAAAAAAAGAAAAATTTCTTTTAGAAAGGCACAGGATTTTGGCTGAAGTTCAGCCACATACCTATTCTAAGTTAAATCTGGGTATAGCCCTAATAATTACAGTTACTCTTTAGAAAAAGAGCCCAAGAGTTTTACCTGGAGATTTTTTCCAGATGTAAGCATGTATGTGAGAAGCACAGTAATGAAGATGTAAACCGGATGAGGCCAGTTTGTGCTCCGTAGTCTTCTCTCCAATCACTCAAAGGCTAGGAGATGTTCCCCAGCAATCATAAGGATGATGCAACACAGCCAACTAACAAACACCAGATGCCCGACTAGCCTCACAATCTGTAGTGTTAGAGGTGCGGGGGGGACCAAGTTTGAATGCCTTTGCACTTATCAATCTGTCAAGAATTGTATCAAACAGAAATAAACTTCTCTATTCCATGGTTCCTAGGATAGGTCCATCATATGCCCTGCAGCCCTGCTCTGGTTGTGGTTGGAGCTCTCAGCCATCCGTCCCCCTCCTTCAGTCTCCAACTGCAGAGTCTCAGTAACTTAGTGCCATTAATAAACCATCCATTTCAACCCCCAGGGCACTACATCTGTCTAGATGAGCAGAGATTAACTGGATCAGCTATGCCAGAAGTGGACACGTTTTGATCAAATGCATCTTTAGTATCCCACCTCTATTCTTCCTTTTTTATATATGAATCCAGAATGTGGCTTATTTGCTTCCATGGTAGTTAGAAATTATTAGGAGTATTAATGTTAGCCATTAGGAAAAAAATTAAAACTCTCCATGACTGAAGTGTAAAACAAGAAAGGTGTACAATGCTTAATTAGCCCTCTCTAAATAAGACAGTCACACGGCAGAAAATATTTTAGAAAAGCAAATAGCAATTAATTGCAAATAAGTAAGAAATGATATAAACACATTTCCCCCTAGTGTAAAACCCATCTTACTGAACCAAACACTATCCAAATAACTGGGGTCTGCACTGGAGGCAGTTGGGTGTTGAGTAGGGAGCACAGCCCTGGAAGCCTTTGAACAAACTTGGATTTCAGTTTGAGCTTGGCTGTGCACTACCTGTGTAACTGCTCTGAGCTTTAGCTCTACCATCTGGAAAGTGGGGATAAAACTACCTACCTACTTCATATTGCAGGTAATGGATCAAATGCCTGACTTGCAGAGGTCACTTAATACACAACATCCTTAAGGTGAAAAGAAGTCCTGGATGAGATCAAAGGCCTGGGGAACAAAGCTTCAGGCAACTGCACCTTAACTCTTACACTCCCCTGTTCTGCCTAATACATACAACCTCTCTGTAACGTGAGCTCTGACGGTTGGCTTTTCTTTTAGTAAAGCAAGTGCCTGACTTGAGCTTTGACTGATGAAACATCAACTTCAAAGAGGTATCTGTTTCAAGGAAGGCTATCTGGAATAAACACATTGCCGGCAACATGACTAGATAAAGAGCCCGGATGGGTCCCACCCCATCGTTGAGGCTCCTGTTTTAGAGATTCTGCTTGATTTAGATAACTGGCCATTGGGCCGCCTGGGGGATTTTTCCCTTTCTTTTTCTCTCTTCCCATGCTTTAAATTGCCACTCTTATGTTTTTAATTTGCCCATAAAGAGTGAGTCCATGAAACCCTAGACACCCAACTTTGGCCTTAGTAGAAGCAGAACCCCAGGCCCATGCTCTCTCTTGCTCTGTCTCTCCTCCTGCCCTCAGCAACCTTGCTGTGTGCCCCCTTAGCATGCCTTGTATGCTCTAGGACATGTAATAAACTTTTGCTGAGACCGGTATCCAACAATTGGTGTAGTAGGCAGGATTGCGTAATTGCCCTTGCAATTAGCTAAAGGGAATGCCTTTACCTGCAACTTGCTTACTAACCACCAAATTCTGGTGGGTAACACCATCTGGGAAAGGAGGACAGCTTGCTGGTGGTCTGTCACATTGCTATGTGCTTTCACATATTGCCTTTGTCATGTGTTGCCTAGGATATCCACCCCAAAAGGTCAGAGCCGCCATAATAACCCAAAGATCTCTCCAGAGTACCATGATCAAGGCCAGATGGTCTAACAAGAGGATTAGATCACTAATTATAAAGGCCTCAAGTGAGTATTAATGTGCATAAGGGTCCTCCACACCTCAAGGCCAAGGAGAACTAAGGAGGGTGGATAGGATTGCAAGGCTATTGTCACCACCCAAGGAGAGGCTCTAGGAAAAAGGAATGAGGAAAAGATTCCCATAGGTGAGGAGGACAGGAGACCTATGCCTGTAACCGCTGAGTGGGTAAGTCATGCCCAGACTGTGTTCTATCATAGAAGAGTGAAATAGCCTTGCAACTGGAAACCAAGGGCACCACCAGAGGGGAAATACAAAAGAGGCCTGTAGTCCCTGTGTCACTGCTTCACTCACTGCTATAGCTCTTGGCCTCCCTGACCCAAGTGGATAGCATGGGTCCGATCTTTGGCACAATGTTGCTAAAAAATTAATGAACAAATATAAATGTCCTGAGCATACCAGAGCCTCCTAAGAACCCCAAGGAGGTACGCCAGCTCCTCGATAAATGTAAAACCCCTGATAAACAGAAGCCTCCTGGGTGTGGCTCGGTGCCATGAATCTAATGTGCCAAGGCTCTAATATCATGCTGCAGTAGCCTAAGGGCTTTTCCCACAGACCCTCTGCATTTCAAGCTAGTGGAGGCAGACCCCAGTCCCGGAGAGGTAGATTAAGAAACCATGGAGAGGAAAGTGGTCACCTACGAAGAGGACTCACAGGGATGTCATCCACAAATTTTTTCCAGTAACAACATGTAAGATTAAGGTAACAGGAGAAAATCAAGAAGTACAAACTGAGAGCAGAAATTATACCCTAACTGAAATTCAAACCTTTCTTAAAGATTTAATGAATCAGGAAGGCTCTGAATTGTTACTCACAGCTGCCAAAATACATCAACTGACCGGTATCTCTAAAGACCTTAGAAAGATTCATCTGGGCTGTATGTGTGTTTTCTCTGAAATAGCAGAGTCTGAGCCCTCTCAGCTTTCCCTTGAACAGGGCAGAACTAGAAGCACACCTCACAATGTGTCTCTGCCACCAAGAAAAAAGCCAAGAGGGCTATCAAGGTCTCTAGTGAGGAAGAAGAGGGAGATGAGAAGTCCCCTAGAGTGACCAACATTTATACCAAGGCCCTTCCTGTCCTCACTTGGATATTTACTGCCTGGCGCTGTGCCCACCCTTCTATCACAGCGATCAGTGCTAATGTTCAAGTGCATGGAAAACATTGAGATGAAGCCCATCCCTCCGGGCAAAATTGGTGTGGTCCAATGAGCTTGCCATTTCCAGGACCACAGTGACTCAGATGACCCTCTCTTCATTTCCAACTCTGAAGAGGCCCCATTTGACTTTGAGTCTAGAGAATTAATTCTATGGAACACTCTCCCTAATGACAGGGCAATGCTACTTCATTTTGTTGGAACTGCTGAAACCATCCAAAAGGCACTTACCTTCTCTGAAGATGCAAATATTATCATGTCTTTGAAATGTATATACCCCAAGAAGTAACTAAAATTCTGCCCACAATCGCCTCAGAGGAAGGAAAATGGTGGGAGTAGGGGGAGGCCTTTTAAAACTCAAAATGCTATAAAAGCCCTCTTGCCCCAAATATATTCCACAGCCTCCTTAAAGTTACTTGTCAAGGAAACCTACAAATCTTAAAAGTCTTCTCCACAAATGGTAAAAAGCTTTAGCCATCGGAGTAGGTAACCTTAACTTGTTCTGTTGGCCACTTTGGATTCAACTATTATTTATTTACAAACTAGTAAGTTATATATTGTTGTACCTGATGACTAAAATTTTAGAACAGAAGCTATAAGGTTCTCTGTTCATGTCTGTCTGTGTGTTTATGTATGTCCATGGAAGTATGTTATGTATATGTGATTTTTTTCTCTCTACTTCTAGATGGTATTGACAAAATTACTTTGTAAAGGAACTCTAATTGGCTTAAAAATAAGTGTTTATGAATTAAGTATTCCTAAAACTCAGAAATATAGAAACTAACTCACACATTTTTCAAGTTCACATGATCTGGGGTAATCTTTGTTAAATAAATAATAAGTTTGGTTTAATTAAAATAGATATATCTTCAGAGCTATTAGCATTAAATATAATGCAGATATACAAGTTTTATTGTACAAGGGTTTATTAGCCAAATAAATTCATGTTACCTAAATCATAAAATTTGTCAACAGGAAAAGTAGCTTGGGATGATGGCTGACTTTGCTTACTGTCCAATGAAGTTTCATGGGTAATCTAAACATCATTGTTGGGAGAAAATGATTTAGATAGACATAAGTAAAATAAGAGTATAGGTGAACTTTTCAGCAATCATTATATGTAATGGTATGTCTGCTTAAAAAAATTTTTCAAAATCTCTTTGGTAACTTTCTAAGTTAAATTAAATGATAGGAATTCATTGAATGTCTAGATCATTTCCAAGTGAGATAAAATACTGAAACATTAATTGCTAAACAAATCTAAGTTTACCTACTTTTGACCTCTTATTATAGAAGAGCTAAAGATTTGGGGTTCTGTTAGTAAATATGTTTCATGCCATGTTAAAAAATTGTACTATGAGGAAATGTATGTTTCTAAAACTTGTGAAATGTATTTATAAATTCACCAATCTAAATAATGCTGGCATAACAGACAGTTCAAAATTGCTTACTTCTTAGTTTTCACCAGAAAGTAAAGTTTCTAAGGGTTAAGAATTTTAATTAACATATGTAATTAAAGTTACTAGAAATAATAAAAACAACTCCATATGCAAGGAAAGTAGGATATATTTTTGGCTAAGAAAAGATATGAAGTATGGAGATACATTTTTCAACAGAAAAAAAAGTAAATTCATCCTAAAGTAAACTGGTTATTTCAGAATAGGAAAGAGGAAAATAAAGGACAAAATGATATAGAAAGTTAGGGAGAGAGAGAGAATTTTACTCTGTGTAGTCAAGATGGCTAAAACAGTGAATTTATTATAAGGGCTTTTAAAAATAAGCTTTGCTATCAATAGTGTATCTATGTTAAACTAAAACTTAATTTTCTTTCATCTGCTAAAAGGACAAAGTTTTATTGGACTATTGGTCTGCTCTTGATCCGACACTGTGAAATTTTTTGTTTACCTTTCAAATAATCTGGCTAGAAAGCAAAGATTTTGTGTTTTATCAAACTAATTTTCTATGCTTCATGTTATCTTAATCGGGTCTTTGATTACTTAAGAAAATTCAATCTTCTCAATATTAAAAGAGCTAAGTTTGGCTCACAACTATATACCTTCTGTATTTGCTTTTAAAATTTTTGTCACTTTGGTTAACCAGATAATTAAGTATTGTTTCATAAAGACCCATGATCCTATTTTGTCAAGTGTACAAACATTTTGATATTTTTGACAAACTTCCCAAAATCAAATTCTAAATGAGGTCTTTTTGACCTGGAAGTAACTTTGGGACTTTCCAGAGGGTCCCCGAGTCATCTCAAAATATTTGTTCTCTCTCCTTATAAAAAAAGATTGGCATTAAATTAATTATGCCCATTTGATAAGTTAAATTTCATGGGAAGCATTGTCAAATAAATAATGCTAGACCTTCTTTATTGGGTACCCTTGTATAAATGTTATTAATAAAAGTGTTCCAGAAATGCCTAAAAATCTGATATATAATCTTATTAGTCATAATTCCAGTTATTTAAAAATGTTGTGTGTCACAGAAACCATCAAATTTCCTTGTCAATTGCATTATAATGAAGTCTCATCAAGTCTTTAATCGTGGCTATTTTTAAGTCTTTTGGTCACTTACCAATAGTTGTTTTACTCTGATGCTTTTTCAGAAGTGCTTCATCTTCAAGGAGATTCATGGAAAGGACTCTTACAAGTACAGGTTTCTGATAACTTTCAGATCATGCCACTGAACCGAATAGGAATTTACAGAACTCTAAGGAAAAACTGAATTCGTGAAACTGCTAACAAAAGATCACAATCAAGAATTAACATAGGAGCGAATGAACTGATGAGGATGCTTATAATTTTTAAGACTTTTTGTTAAAACATTGCTGGTTCTTTCATCTTTTGTTTTCTAAATTTAAGGAAATTTTTCTCTTGAGCTAACTATGACTTTCAGCAATTTGGTAAAGTATTCTTTCTTAACAAAGATGAAACGATATTTCCCCCAAACTGATCCCTCCAGATTTCAGGAATTCTCTGTACGCCCTTGTCCACATTTCCCAGTCTACTGTGAAAGGGAGACCCTCTCTAGTCGCTGTCTCATGAAGAACTTCAATCCCTCCAAGACAATAATGATCCCTTATTTCATTACCTTCAGGTTTGAGCTCCTGGTTTGGAAACATTATATAGACCAAGTTTGTTATGTTGTTTTTAATTTTGCTCTGTATTTTTCTTGTTGTTAAGCTCTGAACCTGTTGCTCATCAAAACTGGACACGAGCACTTCATGCACCTTCTCTCTGACATGAGACAAAACACCCAGAAGAGGTCTTTCCTAATACTGAGAGACAAAAGTTTGCTGAAATCAGAAGGCTTGACTGTTAATCAGTGATGCTTTTTAGAGAATGACCTCTATCAAAAAGGGAAATGTCAAAATTTAGGACAGAGACCTTAACCAAGATAGGGATCGGCAAAGACGGTAGGAGGTGTTAAACCTAACCCTAACCCTAACCCTAACCCTAACAGTAACCCTTAGATCGGTCGTGAAAGCCTTACAAGAACAATTCTGGGTTACAACAGAGCTCTATGGTTAGAACAGCCCCTCCCCTTAACTTCCTCTTCCCCTTTAAAAAGAACTTCTTGCTTCTTCTTGCTTTTTGTGTACATGGCTCACTGTATCTGAATGTACGGGACTGCAGTCTTTTCTTTTTCCTGAATAAATACTTTTGCAGATGGAATACCTGGTCGACTTTTTGTTTATGGTGGAGATGGCCCCACATGAAAATGGTTGAATTTCTGTCAGTTATGTCGCACGAAATAAACGTTGGTGATAGGCAATACAGAAGGCTTATAAGCCTGTCTCAAGGACAATTTTTAATTCGACCATTTTTTTATGCCAGCATCTTCCAAAAGTCATTTAATTGTTAAGATCTGAGTAACAACAGCAGTTTTCTGACAGAGTCAGGTCTATGGCACCTCTGTAGAAATTCTTTGATGGGTTAAAAGAAAAAAAACATGATGATGATGAAAGGGACAGGCACAAGGAAACAGAAGATATGGAAAAGGTTATTCTGTACATTTATGCACTGAGATCTAGTCTGTAGTTTTTTGAGTTGCTGAGATGAACCGGGCCTGGACATCCTGTAGTTCTAGAGAGGCGTTGCTGAGCACCATTGGACAGTCCAGGGTCAACCCAGAAACACAAGCAGGAGCTAAGGTGGTGCTGGTTGATGAGGCTCAGTTAGTCCTCTAGAACAAGACAAATATGCAGTGAAGGACAAGAACTGACCCAGCTTTATAAAAAAACAACCAGTCATGATAAAAACAGCCATTTTTGTGTGTTGCGGTGGGGGGATGGGGGAATTGAGGGGGTCAGATATAAATTCTTTTAAAATTAACGCTAATTGAAGTTTTTTCACTGAAAGTTCCAAGGCAGTGGTGCTCAAACTTGAACAAGAACCAGCATCACATGGGGGGCTTGCTAGAAAACAAATTACAAAGGCCCCAGAATTCCTGCTGTAGTAAAGAAAACTTGTATTAGTAGCAAATTCCCAGGTGATGCTGATGCTGCAGTCTGGGGACCACATGTTGAGAAGCACTAAGGTACACTAACTACATGAAATTGCTGGCCTCCAAATTTTAAAATCCCAGGAATACAACTTAAAGAACTGGCTGAAAAACAAAAATTGTCATCACTTCTCCTCCCCAAAATAAACAAAACAAAATGAACCGAAAAAACTAAACTAAAAAATTTCAACAACAAATAGTACTACAGTCATGCACCACTTACCAATGGGGATACTTTCTGAGAAATGTGTCGTTAAGCAATTGTCATTGTGTAACTATCGGAAGGTGTACTTATACAAATCTACATGGTATACCTACTACACACCAAGACTGTTGCTCCTAGGCTACAAACCTGTATAGGACATTGTTGTATGAATACTGTAGGCAACTGTAACACAATGTACTTATGTATCTAAACACATGTAAACATAGAAAAGTTACAGTAAAAATACAGTATGAGAGATTTAAAAAATGGTGCACCCGTAACATGGCACTTATCATGAATGGGGCTTGCAGGACTGGAAGTTGCTCTGGGTGAGTCAATGGATGGTGAATAAATGTGAAAGCCAAGGACAGTACTGTACACTACTGTAGACTTTATAAACACTGTACACCACCATCACCACACATACGAGTAATGCCTTATGCTATGACATTACTCAGCAATAGGAATTTTTCAGCTCCATTATAATCTTATGGGACCACTGTTGTATATAGTCTGTTGTTAACCTAAACGTCATTATGTGGTATGTGACCATACACAAAAACTCTTCTGTAAGTTGAATTTTGAAGGTGAATTTGTTTGTGAGCAATGGAGAATTCCTAATGCATTTCCCTAGACACCAATTCTTGACAACGGTATAAGTTTCCCATCAAGTTCTTTCACAGAAGTCCAGGCATCAGCATGGTATCATTACTGCATTTTTATCCATAGAGTTGTCATAATGGAACTCCCCAAAGTCCATGTTTTAATCATAAAAACATATACAAGCTGCTGAAGATTTTGCTGAGGTGAGGTGAAGTTTGAGTAATTCTGCAAACGTTGCCATTTCCTCCAATCTTTCGAATCCCTGCAGGCCTTTCCTGGGTCCTGGGGTGTGGAGAGCTTCAGCTTGCAGAGGTCACATCACATAAAAGACCCTCTATACAAACTACAGGATGTCAGCTGAGTAGGGAGGTAAACAGAGCAGCCTATGGCAATCTCTCATGGATGGTCCATGTATCTGTGCTAAAAATAAGAGGATTCTTTAGGAATCAGACAAGAAAACATTTTTATAAAGAAGTTTTATTGTGTGATTCCTGTATACAATAAACATAGGAAAAGGGTTTTTTAATGAAAATTTTACGTCATTTCCAAAAGTTTTGAACCATTTGAAGAAAAATTATTACAAAGCTATCTAAGGCAAAAATAATATTTGACCTTCAGAACAAACAATAATCCCTTTGGTCATATCTGTATTTAGAGCAAGACATTTTCAATTCAATTAACAGGACAGGCTTTTAAATTACTATGTCATTTGCATTAAGAATTTAAACACATCTAAAAAGTGAAAAATTTAAACACATAGAAGCGTTCTCTAATACAAAATATACTGCTGCTCTCTATAGATTCATTCTGTATGACTGTCTGGATGTACTTTTTACACACCAGCAGAAACCTGCATCTCCTAATGGTACAGTAAGGGCTGGAGTACAGAGAGGGAAAGTCCAATGCATTTCCTAAGCTAAATGGCATAACTCCCACAGATCACATACACCTCGCCATATTGACTCAGTTCATTGCACTCCATATCCTGCAAAAATAAATCTAGTGCTCGACAGCTGACATTATTGCTCACTGACATTTTAGTAATATATTTCCTTAACATAAGACAGAAATATACTGGAATTTGATACCACTTAAACTCAAAAGCAATCTGGAATTAAACCACATGCATACACCCCACTTTTTTTTTCCTATGGATGTTACATTTTTCTTAAAGTTGATGCTAGAAAACGTGGTAGAAGAAAAACTGGCTTTCCGTGAAACAAAGACCAAGGATTAGAAAAAGAGTTTTTGAGGAAAATGTTAAGCCCTACAATAAAAATAAAGGAACAATGAGAATCCAGTCTCTGGGGAGAGGGAAGAAGCCCCTCATTTATCTTCCTTGTCTATTCCGACACTGTGGCTCATGTCCAACAGACCCCGGGGCAGGTCACCGTTCATAACTGGAGTGATGTGAGAAGTGCTGTGTGTGCCCCTGAAGGACAGACTTTACACTGTGACAGGAAATATCCTGGGAGACCCAATTCTTTATCTGACTCTACATGGGATCCCTGGGTCACTGGAAAATGTTAGGGCTCTCTCTGAGAAGTTGGGAAAGCCTTCTAAGATAGTCTGGATGATCTTAAATGATCTTAAATTTCATATCCCATTTCTATAGGGGAGTGAAACCTGCAAATTCCAGGGTGACCCTAGGGCCTGAGGTGAAACACACTGGGAGATGAGGGAAGAAGAGTATAACTTATCCGGAATTGCAAAGTTGTAGCATATGTGACAATGGTAACTAGGACGTCAGGGCCTCGACGAGAAGTTTGTAGAGACACAGAAGAATGTGGACATGACCATGCTGACATTTTGATTTGTCACAACTTTTCATTTTAATTTCTCATATTTCTTAAAATTGCCGAATGTCCCTCTTTCTTATTTTTGTCTCAGTGCTTATAAGGAGGATGTCAATTTTCATAAGCTTTCAAAGATTTATAAAAACAATATTTTTTAAAAACTACATTTCAGGATTAGTATCCAAGGCTACAGATTCTCTCCCTCTGTATGTATGTATGTATGTATGTATGTATGTATGTATGTATGTATGTGTCTATGTATGTGTTTGTGTGTGTAAATATATCAATCAAAACCTGTACCTTCACACCTGGCAGGAGCAATATCAAATAGTATCACCACTGCTCATAGCTGTAAAAACCTTACCATGCACAATGACAGCCATTCCAGCAGGCTAAATGTTATAAAGCAACCCAGCAGAGCTCCTCAGAGTAAAACCAGCCATACTGCTACAAAGAAAAATTTCTGGCTCTTAGCCCAACTGTTTCCATACCAATCAGCTAAGTCAACCTCCTCTCTGCTTCTTTCCATTTCAAATGCCTGGGCTTTGGTCTTTGAGGCAATTAGAACCAGATCAGTTTAATTTTACAATACTGATCTTAACTGTAGACAAATATAATGATTATGCCCCGAAAGTGTTGATTATTTTACAAACTTTATAAGTCTCAGTTTCGACATGAAGACTAGGCATGGGGAGACTAAATGGCATGTCCTTTGCCACAGAGCAGATTAGTGTCAAGGGTGGGACTCCAGCTCCTGGCTATTTCTACTTTAATCTCCATTATCTCTCCAGAGTTTATCTGAACCTGTGCACCAGGTCCCTCTTTTTGGGTTCTGTTTGTTACTTTAAGTATCTTGTCAGCTCTTCTGCACAGTATTGGGCATTTCAAAATCCAGGACTTCCTCTTTGGTCTTCTCTGCTCTCTTATTTCTGCTGCCTTGATGAAGTGCTTTGTTCCTAATATTTTATTGTACACCAGCGGAATTCACCAAAATGCCCTTCCAGATGCAGCCGGTATTAGGTGTGGAGGGACAGACTTATAAAAGGCAATGGCAGATGTTCTTCTTTGTGAACTTTGGACAAAATGGGACTCAATGTTTTACAGTTATCTTACATTCCAATGTTTGCAATGGAAAAGAAAAGAAAGGCCTAACGGTGAGGTAATGTTTACTTCTCTGCCACAACACTTGGTGCACCCCCTCAGATCTAGCAACAATTTAACATAAGGAAAGACTTTAGACCTTCACACTCTTTTAGTGAGAATAGACGACCTTAGCTCAAACTTTCCACAAAGCTAAGAAGTCTCGTTAAGACATCATTCCATCCTTATCTTAGGTAGATCTGTATAAATGCCTCCAGGCCATGTGTCTTGCAGGTCTCTGGCCCTGCACTTATAAGCTCTGGTCTCTACATCATATAGGAGAGCTCAGTTTTTAAGTTTGAAGACCAAGTAAGTACTTTCTGCCTCTTAAGCAAGTGGGGGGGGGCAGTGCGAAATCTCAAAAGAAGCTATGTGCGTGAAGAAAATAATGCAAAATGGTACTTAAGTGGCTAGTGAAGAAGATTTGCAAAGCTATCTCCACTTGCTAAAGTTATAAACAGTTCTGGATCTAGTCAATAGCAAAATACATTGACGGCCAAGGCCTCTGTTTAAGCCAAAGAAGAAATATATCAATAGCACAAAACTGCCCTTATAGTTTTTGAAAAAATATATCTAAGATAGACAATTTTGAATTTTGTTAATAAGCTGTGCATTAAGTACACTTGTTTCCACCACTCTCCAGTGCTTTACAGCTCCGTTTTGTCTGCCTGGGCTGGGCTGCCTGCCCCACTGCCTCCGTCGGCACCGCGGCTGTCTGCAGGTGCGAAAGACAGGGAAGCCGAATTTATGCAGTATCTTTTGCCGGTTGGACGGGGTCCATCATCAAAAATGTGGCCAAGGTGAGCACCACACTGAAAAAGAAGAGCAAAATGTAAGCGAAAAGCGTGTACAAAACAGGCTTTGAGGGGAACCCACATTAAGCAGTTAAAATGGATGACCAGCTTGTAGAGAAATGATGGAAACCATCGTGGATGATTTCTACTCCACCTGTCAATGGCTGCAAAGATGGCTTCTGGCAGGCTTTGCACCACATGTTGGGAAGAAAAAACACTAGAACTGTGCATATCAGAAATCATTTAGGAGCCACTGTATTTTTTGATCTGTGTAGTCTCTCAACCAGCTGAAAAATAACTGCAGTAATTTTATGAATTGAGTTGACCCTTGATCTCCCATTGTAAGAAACATGGCAGAATAAAATCTCTCCCCCCCGGCATTACTTCTGGCTTTGGATAGGTAGGTTTCAGATATGCAGAAGTCCACTGTAAAAGATACTGTTTAACTGGCCATGACAGAGGTGATGTTTGCTTTCATGGGCAGTAAAACTTAACATCAGAAAAGCATTGGATGTTCTCGGAACCCAGCAAAGCAATGGCAAGGCTCAATAGATTTGTCACGGTCACCAGGACTGCAAGTGTGGCAAATGGAAACGTCACTAGACCACACGATCATTTTTTTTTTTCTGGCTTCCAACAGGTGGAGTGCCATGCTGGTTTCCTTACTCATGTGAATTATATTATTATGTGGAGAAGAAATAAGCTGTTTAACCCAAATCCACTGTACTAACTATCCAAAAAGCTGGGGGAGTAGAAAAAGAAGATAATTTAGAGTCAAGTGAGAACACTGGTTTTGATGGTGTTAAAAAAAAATACAGCCCAGAGCAAATGTCTCCAAAAAGGCTGGCTCACTGAATAGAGCCCCACGTTGATGCTAGGTCCAGGTCCAGGAGATGACAGTATATATCACACTTCCCTATCTCCCACCCTTTCTCAGCAGGGGCAGGGGAGAAGGATATGGAGGCCTTAGTGCACCATTCGAACAAGGCTGTGACAACAGAACCAAAGCCCAGGGCAAAAAACTTCCATTTATTCATTTAACAAATATTTATGGAGTGCTTGCTACATGCCAGGCACTGTCTCAGACTCTGGAGATACAGGCAACAATACTCATCTCATGGAGTTTACATTCTAGTGGGAGAGACAGACAATACATACACAGGAAATAAAGGAAGCGTAAAGTATGGTAGATGGAAAAAAACGCTAAGGAGAAAAAAAAGTGATATGAAGTGTCAGGGTTGGAGGCTGACATTTTAGGTACAGTGGTCAGGGGTGGCTTTCCTGGGGTGGCTTTGGTATAAGAACCTAAAGGAAGTGAAGGAATAGATATCCATGGAAGAGCATTCAAGCAGATGGAAGAGACAACATTTCAGGGAGAACATGAGAGAAGAGGCACATAGATGATTTATAAATTCTTCTCACTGCTTGTTTGGCATATAAAATGCTTATAAATTGCAGGAAAAGAGAGCAGGAATTGATAAGGGATAGAGCTAAGATATCAAATAGAGATAATGAGAGAGAAGTGAGGGACGGTGCTTACTACAGTGGAAACAACTATAATCTCAGTTTCTCCATTGAAAGTGCTAAACTCAATTCTCGAGGGTTCTCTAGTTACTAATAAACAGCACAAATAGCAAGTTTGACTATACAGCACTTCCATGTTAAAAGTGCGTTCTTATTTTACTGCCAACATACTGTGTCAGCTTATTAAAGAACTAAAAATGAACCCTGAACTGATTTGATCTATTGCCTGGAAAATCTGAAACAGGCCTAAAAACAACTCTTGCATTATTCTATGCAGGTTTAGGTAATATCAAGGCTGACAGCTCAGACTGCTTTTCCTTTCTATAAACAATTGAGGCCAAATTTTCAGGCACCAGTAGCTAAGATGCACTAGTGAAAAATACATCTGCGTACCCAATGAACACAAGAAAACATCTATTCCTGTCTGCCAAAACAGTCAGTGTGCACGCCAACAGGAACCAGTGAGCCTGGTGGCTGCTATGTGTGCACAATTACTGACCTCACGTGCAGCTTGGGCACTTTGATCACTTGGCATCTAAGAGGTTGAGTTTTCACCAAAGAGCCTCAGATAATTTTTTAAATGAGTGAATACAGCTGTCCGGGCAAAAGAAATGATACTGCCTTTATTAATCATCTCTTGGACATATTTAGAAAACAGTTCTATTTACCTTACTCCAAAAATAAAGCACAGTAAGGATATATTTGAAGCCATGTATACAGAGTATTTATATAGTCTTCATTTCCTGAGTCATTTTTTAAAAATCCAAATTAGAGTAATTTAATCTGTTGAACTGAGTTGGTTATTGGTCTGAAGTTTCAT
Source organism: Eidolon dupreanum (assembly GCA_028627145.1). Taxonomy (NCBI): domain Eukaryota; kingdom Metazoa; phylum Chordata; class Mammalia; order Chiroptera; family Pteropodidae; genus Eidolon; species Eidolon dupreanum. The sequence goes on along the minus strand of CM053503.1, from coordinate 52,837,926 downwards.
TTGCTAAAGCTGGAACTAGTCTTTTAGTTAAACAGAAAGGTGTTTGGACTCTAGATGTCCCTAATCTGGGCAAAAGGGAAATGGAAGGGGTAGGAAGAGAAATTAAGAGTCAGGAAAAGGGAACATAATCATTCGCAAACAACTATATGGGTTGGAGATGGGGTATGGAAATCCTCAAGAAAAGGTGTAAAAATGATAGCATCATCATGATTGCCACAAGGTGTTCTGGAAAATTCACACCAAGCTCAGATAACTGAGGAGAAGCAACATTTCAAAACATGGCAAGGTGTTCATTTATATCTGTGCCACCACATACATGTTCACCCCCATGGCCTGCAAAGCTGCAAAGCCTAACCACAGTGCCATTTCTGCTTCCTTCCAGGTACACCTATTCTTGCATAAAAGACTATTACCCGGTTTCTTTTAAAAGTGCAAAGCCCTGAAAGCTCCTCCCTGAGAACGCACATGGAGCCCATTCTTTCCAGCGTCTACCCCTAGCCTAGGGGTGGGATGATGAATGGAAGTTGTCAGTGATGCATTGTTTCTTTAGCCGCCTGCGAGTTCTGCCTCCCCAGCCCCAGCCAACTGGCAACGTGTTGGGATCTCTCAGCACACCTGGCTGTAACTGACACAAACTAGTTGCTTGATGAAGAAATCTCAGAAACCTGCTGTTAGTGATCTATTTTATGGTAGAATTTTTGGTGTGCATTTTGAAAGTTGTTTTAAAATGACTATGTATTTCTGTATTTCACATGTAAAATATAAACTATGACTATTCTAGTTCTCATTCTGAAGAAGTATGAGATAATTGTTCAAAAGAAAAAATTTTAGTTCCCTCAAGAATCCTTTATTACCTAAGCCTCCCACTCAGAAAAGCTGGCAACCACAGGACCTGCAGAGAACCAAGGGAAAATCCCCGCTCCTCACCGCCGCCCCACCCTTGCCCCCACCAAAAAAAAGGTGAGCATCAAATTTAACATAATTCCTTAAAATCTGCAATTTTCAACTGTGTGCATAAGAAACACAAACAGTACATTCAACATAGTTATATACTCCTTCACAGATGTATTTCCGACTATCCTAGAGGGTTTTCTCCCAGCTATTCTTAGGATGTGGGGGCTTTATCTTGTCATTTTCTCTTAAGTGTTTGATCTATAAGATAAAGCAGTTTCAAAGCAGGGCTTTTACACTTGGGCACATGGGGCAGGATGGGAAGGGGAAAAGAGTTTTAAGAAGAAAAGCAATTTACTTTGCCAGTAGTATCCTGTTTTCTCCCACCGTTATTGAAGACACTTGTGTTTAAGTAGGGCTCCTTTCCTCTGTGCTTATGATATTAATCTTTTGCCAAGGAAATGATTGTGAAGTCACCGGTTTAGCATTATGATTTTACGGAAAGATCAAGAAAAAGAGAGATGGGCTGTGAGTCTGAAACCCTGTTGTAACACATGGGCATCTTTAATCATCGGCAATACATGAGTCGTCATCTGCAAAAGATTAATAAGGTTTGGGGTTTTACCAAAAACTGCTTAACTTTTGGAAAATACTTTGTATTAGTAGATATTTACCTTTATGTTGATTTGGCCAAGTTAGAAGAAATTAATAATGATCTAAAACAAAATTAAGGAGCTCTACCATAGATTCAAGCGGTAACAGCAGCAGTCATAAAGAGAGTCCAACGTGGGAAAACTCAGAGATCTGATGGTTTTCTTAAAGATTATCACAAAAAGTTAAAATGATTCATTGGTCTCCCATTTGTTTCATGTAGAATTTTGATGTAAAGAAGGATTAATTTTCCAAGTATTTCCAGGAGGGACTTACTTCCCTGAACTACAGCTTTAACCATGCAAATCTTACTTCCTTGAACAAAATTTAAACTTCTGACAAAGTGTTGCTTAACAGCCTGGGGTTGGAGGATTAGAGAGAAGCTGTCAAACAATTATTCACAGTAGTCAGTGAAACTGGAATAGAAGCAATGTATTTTCTTATCACTAACTGAAAAATGTAAATTTAAAAAATATTAAGGAAAATTCTTTATAACTGAAAATTGTTAGGAAGTTGATGCAGCCAAGAGGAAGACATATGTGCCCATTGAAGTGGGCAGATTTAAAATTTAAAATTATAACTGGAATATAATTCCTCAGTTCAATAGGCAGATGAGAAAAGAAAAAAAATGTGGTTGCAACAAAAATCAGAATGTAACAGGATAACCTATTCCTTCCAGCAGCAGGAATTCTAGTGAAGTCAGTGAAGAGTCTCCATCACCCTTGCTTATTTTCTGTATTGTTAACTTAAAGATCAGGCAGTGTGCTAGGTTTCTTACACAGCAATTCTTTTAGAAGAACTTGATGGCAATATTTCTCTGAAAAGCAATAATAGGACTGAGTCGGTCTTAACTTTCTCAATAAAATTTTACTAAAATATTATTATCAGAGAAGTCACTGGAAACTTGGAAAAACTACAACGTAGTACAAAGAGGTACAATTCCTGTCCAAATATGAAGCCTAATTCACTGTATTGTGTGATCCACATCACAATTTTAAAAATGAGGAAGAAGAATACTAAGTACTACAGCAAGACTAAGGGACCAACAGACCAAAAAAAATATCGCCATATTGCCAGACAAGCAGATTGAGTCTACTGGTTTCATCCATGGAGCTCAGTTCGTTTGTATAAGTTTGCAGTAAAAGGGTCTTCGTGATTAGATACTGCATCTTTTCTACAAGGAAAGAAGTACACATAACATGTTCAACTGAAAATGTCTATGAGATACTAAAAGCATCTAACAGATTCTTCATAACACAAAACACATTGATGCAATTCACTTCAGAGAAAGGATAAGCCATGTGAATTCAAAATACAAAAAGAATTTTAGAAAGAGGAGAAGCAAATCAGCAAAGCTTCCCACACTCTGTTACCCTCAAAAATGAAACGAAACAAAACAAAAAAGATGGGAGAAGCTGTGGGTAGGGGAAGAGGCAACATAAATTGAAAGAAGGCAAAAGAAGGCAAATAGAAGGCAAAAGAAGACAAACTGATAACAAAAAAAAAGTGTTATGACTGAAAAACCAAGAAGTAAAATATAAGTGGTTACTCTAGTATGGAAATCATTAAATCATTTTTTTTCTTTTTCAAGTCAAGATAAAAAGGGCAAATGAAAAAATGGAAAAGAAAAAACTAAAAAAAAATGTATAAAACAAAAAGAAAATAAACATGTGTGAAATACACCAAAGACAAAGAAATCGAAATGAAAGACACCCAGCACACATTAATTTAGTGAGCTATCATTGCATATGTGTGACAATGATATGCTCTGCTCTGTCCACATGGGGAGGGATCCAGCAAACATATCATTTTGGAGGCTGGAACCTGATTATTTTTTCTACATGGGACTTACTTCACAAAGTATGTATTTTTGCACATGCCTTAATGGAACAAATTTCTCTCCCTCTTCTCATTAAACTTAAGACTTTTATTTAAGAAAGGGTCAAATATTTGAGAAGCAAAGCTGGTGGAAAAGAAGCTGAAAAGGCACAGGTCAGCGTTAGTTCTTCACACAACTGTTATTCTTCAAGCAAGAATACAATAACTATTACCTAAGCTTTTAACCAAGGGCTGGGAGCTATGCTTGGGGTAGCTTATCTTGTATGAATGTTATCTAATTTTGGCACAGTTTGTGGGTTTAATTTCTCTTTGGCCACTGTAGGACACCTTCATAGTGGTCTTTTCTAGACTGCTATGGATGTTACCTCTGTGACTGGCACAAGAGAAAGGAGGACTTTATTTCAACTGTGAATATTAAGAATTGGTCACAAAGCCATCAGAGTAGGGCTTTAAGAAAAGTTACTATCTTATGCCTCACATTTTCTGTGTCTTTCTTATTGGTTTTCACAGGACTCAATATTTAAAAGTTGGTTCTAAGTGAAAAAGAGAGTAGCAGTTGTATAACAGCCTTTAAGGCAGCTAAAAGAGAGAGAACTATTAACCTAATAAGAGGTTTACTAAGTATTATGTATACACCTAAGATAAATTACTATGTACTATCCTACCCAGTTATCATTTTGTCAAATATTTTAGATTCCTGAATGGATAGTCATAATTGGTTTTTGTGGCAGCTATAAAAATATCAAAGTTCAAGTGGATTCAAAACTGAATTGAATTAAACTAACTTCTGTGAGATCATAGAATTTTTTTCCCCTTATTTCAGTGCAACTCTTTATGGTTGGATGGCCTATTTATTATCTATCTATCTATCCATCCATCCATCCATTCATCCATCCATCTAAGCATCATAAAGAGCTCTGGAGCTAAATGCCCAAATTCAATCTCTGTTCTGCCACTTAATATCGATGTAAATTTACACAAGAGTAATTGCCCTCCTTCTACCTCAGTTTCCTCAACCGTGAAATGAGAGAATAACCTAGTAAGGTTATCGTGAGCATTTTAACCAGGACAGCTTTTAAAAATGCTGATGTCCAGGCCTCACCCCAACCAATTAAATTAGAATCTCAAGGGGTAAGACTAAGCATCAGAAAGAAGGTTCCACTATCTTGCTCAGAGGCTCATATATCTGAGAAACAAGAGAGAACTAAAAATGTGACTTAGATAAAATATAATATCTGCTTTTCAAGGGAGAGAGTAGTTCTCATATTTGGAAGACAGTAAACTTGCCAGCCTTATTTAAAAAAAAAAAAAAAAACGAAAACAGAAATTCATCAGATGGTTAGGGTCAAACCACCCCCCACACACTTGGTAGTAAATATGCCACCTACTCCCTAAAACTCTTGTGCCTGATGGAGGGGGTTAAAGGGCAGTAGAAGAATGCTGAGGGAGGCATACGTGGCAATCACTTTGCTATTACAGCTGCCTGATTGTGCCCCCTTTACCTCTGATGTGTGTGCATAGACATCCCCCCAACAAAGTACTCCACATTACCAATGAATTTTAGTGCCACAATACTCAAGACTTTACATTTCACTTATTTAAAGCTGGTAAGAACAGGATCACCTGTGCAAGAAGGTTCTGGTTACGTCTCATGGTGTAAGCACAAAATACCCACATATTCAAGTCTCTTGACAGGGAGGACAGATTAACTAGTTTTGTCTCCTCCTCAAAATGTGCTCATCTTCTCCCTTAGAGCCAGCACTAATTTGTTTAGAGCAGAGTAAAAGGAACTAATTAGAACATTCTTCAAATGAGGATAGGTCTACCTATAAGAAGAGTAGAGAAGGAATTACCTTAACCCATCTTCCCACTCTGCACTCCTACAGCTTCCTCTTCTGACTGCCATTCTCCACCCTCCCACCTTACACCCAACAAGGAAAGCTGTTTCTGGGGTCTTTGTTGACTATGTTTGGATTCACTACCATTAGAGGCATTTTGACTGAACAGTGAGTACATAAACCACAGGGAGAGGAGGATGACGTAAACATCCAATTCCATAGAGCCACATAATGAAATCTTCATATGCTCTAAGAATAGCCCATTCCCCACTGTGTTGAATCAACTGAAAATGCCTTTTCCTACCAATGACTTTGTTTAATCATACTGAAGCCAATGACAAACATTTAACTGGACTTGCTAAACACTCGAAGACTGAGATATCGTGAGGACTTTAGAGAGACATCATTGTGGTTGTCTGCCTCTTTTGTGATGTCACTTGGCTTTAGTTGCTATATTTAGCACAAGCAGGAGTCTTGGAAGTGTTTGCAATGCAGAATGAGCAGTATATCGGTTTTCAGGTGGGGTTAACTCACCTGAGAGCAGCTTGTTTCCACCCTGTGCATCCCATGGGAAAAGTCATCTGTGAATGTGATTGCATCAGAACTAATCACATCATGGAAGGAAGGCCAACCTGGAGCACAGAGGGCACAAGGACCAAAACAAAGAGAAGATATACATAGCCTTGAGTTAAAATGCAATTTTAAAGACACACTAAGCAAAGAATGGAAATCCTTATATATATAAATCATGCTTAACTTTTTCAACCTGAAAAAAAAAATGTCAAAAGCTGAAGGTTAATATATTTTGCAAGAGTGCAACTATTTTTTAAGAATAACTTTTTCTTCTCATTCAGATTATAGTTAGTTGCATTAGGATTTTGTTTCATGAGATATTCTTAGACCATCTAGTAGTTTTCTAGAGCAGCCCTGAACTTATAAAACTCTCTCTCACCACTTTATCTTATCTCTCTTATCTTCAGAGCCTCAGGGCATGGCCCCAAAGCACTATGAGTCTTAATGTGTGACATTTTCCAAAATACAATCCAATTGGATGTTAACTTTTCAACCGTTCCACACCTCTTTAGGAAGAATGCTTTTTCAGTACTTAGCTTGCATGGTTAAAATACTAAAAAATGAAAATTCTGTTGTTTCCATACTAATCTAAGTTCCTGGGACAGTGCGGTATCTGGAAAGCATTGCTTCTATCTATTTTAAGGGCAAGAGGTTTGCTCACTTCATAGGAGAAAGCCCTAGAACAGTGATCTTCAGGCATTTCTGGGTAGCACCTTTTCTCAGATAGCATCTTGTTCCAATTTTCATTTATTCTAACAATTTTTAAAATATGCACATAGCTTTAAGAAACTGAATGGTAAGTGGACCATAAACTGGTACAAACATTTATTAGTGTAAAATCAGGTTTTATGTTCAGTACTTATGGGCATGTTTTCACATATTTCCAGAAAATATGTCTGGAATTACTGAACTGAAGCCTGCATCCCCAAAATGGTGAAAGAGGCGCAATATTGCTGAATTGCTAGTGTGACTTTTTCTTTTTCAAAAGCCAAATTAATTCCCACAGAAAAGAAGAAACCCTTTTAAAAACATGATGATTTGTGTTAATAACACCCATTGGAAAAAAAACAGAATGTGAATTTCAACAATATGATTTTCATTTTCAAACAAACCAAATTAGTTCAGGCCAATTTTTCATAAGAAATTCCAAAAGCTCCCCACTCTCCACTTATGACAATATAGCTTTCATAGACAATCCTAGATTTGACCCCAGATTTTGAACACTTTCCAATCCTTGATTTGAATTCAAGATTCTTGCAAATCTCCAGGAAAACTTTAACCTTCTTTTTATAACATTCCACAAAAAATAATTATGCTAAGACACACCGGTGTGTCTTTTTTAGAAAACTAGATGTCTCTTATTGTCTAAATTCTAAAGAGAATCTAATCATATACTACACTATAGTATTTGGTTTATAATGATTACTTGACACATTTACATATTCTTTGTTCAATGACAGAAGTGCCAATTGCTAATAAAAAGATGTTTGATGTAATATTTGAGGACATCAAAAATAATTTATGAAAAAAAAAAGAACATTCTGTATTTTTTTATCTCCCAAGTCAAAACTCATTTGATTGCAGTTCATGGCAATCAAATATTATGGGGGGACATATTTGATTAAATAGTAAACAGATTAAGAATTAAAAGATTTTTCTTTGTTTCGTTTTGTTTTAATTTACCATAATGCTGCCTCCCACACACACACATACATTTTTCCTATTTCTAGAATTAAAAATAGGTATGGGGAAAAAAAAGTGTGTGTGTGTGTGTGTGTGTGTGTGTGTGTGTGTGTGTATATATATATATATATATATATATATATATATATATCCCCCTCCCATGCTACTCTGCATCATATATATAATTATCTTGTTCTACTCATCTCACTGGATTTGTGACTTATTTGCTTTCAGGCTTTCTTCCCTAACTAGGTGGTGAGAACTTTGAAGACAGAGTCTGAACTCACTGGCTTGAGTATTCTCGCTGACTACCATGGGGTATAGCACAAAGGCATAAGCTCAAATGTTTAACTGAGTTCCAATGAGCCTGAAACAAGAAAATGGGATGAATAATAATGGTACGTCACAGAGTTTCACAGGAGAGAAAATATAGTCATATTTCTTTTCTACAGACTAGATTAAGAAATATCAATGCTGGTTCCTCACTATAGTATTCAACTTAGCTCAATCACTATAATTATGCTTCTTTATGTATGCGATATAGACTTTTTATTGATTTAGAATGGTAAAAACACGAAGATCATTTAGGTCGCTCTTCACAGGGTTTTGGGGGATAGGGGGAACAGAAGACTGTTACTTGTCAGTGTTATATAGGTAGTATTGCCAGAGCCAAAACTAGAATCTGGGTATTCTGACTTTAGGGCTCTCTTCTTTTATTCCACTTTCTTCCTCAACGAAAGACTGAGAGGTGGTTAATTTGAACACTAGTGGGAAGGAGGTTGCAGATCTGAAAAAATATATTTACTACCATATCTAGATTAGTTGAGAGTTATACTGTTACACTTAGGGGCCTCTAGATAGAAGAGATAATGAATGCATCCCAAACAATACTGATTCTCTCACCTTCCAATGACCAAACTGTTCAAATGGAAAGCCCAAGAGTAATGATGTAAATGCTGTAATCCAGATTGGGACATAGATAATTTCTTATTCATTTATCTGAAACCACCACAAAGAATTAGAAACTCACTCTTAGACAATAATATTGAGAAAACTGTCAATTCTATTTGGGATTTCTTAATACTAATTCTTTCCTAGTAATTATGAATCATTGCCAACTAAAATTTGGGGGAGGGAAGTGAACTGTTTTCAAATGAGCTATTAGACCATACAGCTATACATTTTGTCTCCATGAATTAAATATTTATAGAATTTTCCAGAAGACTACATTCAAGAACAAAGTAAGATGAGGTGAAGTCACATGAAGTAGAAGTTCACAAAAGATTTCAATGTTTCTGGGAAAACTGTTGACACTTGAATAATTTATTTATTGCTTACCATGGTATATTTAAACACTGGAGGAGACTCTAAAAAAAAAAAGATTTCAAAACTCCCCCAAATGCAGTATCCCTTTGCACTGCAGAAGAAATGCAGTTTTAAAGATAGAATATTCACTCTGTCAGCCAATTCTTAATTAGTGGAGATCGACAATGAAACCATGTTGAAGACTATAACTCCATGTGATGGAATGCATTTCAAAAGAGAATCATGACCAACTTCACCAATAGGTTAACGCAGGAGAATGTTTAGCTATTTTTTGAGGTCTCTCAAAAATTGAAGCTCTATAGAAAGAGGATCCATCAGAAAGGTAAGTCCTTATTGACAATCAAACTAAGAAGAACTTTCACCCAAGAATAAATTGTCTTATTGCAGAGAAGCCACAGTGATGACAGCACTTTGAAAGCGGAATTCCCTCATCATGTGAAAGTATTTAAAGGAGGAACTCTTCACTGCTGTAAAAATCCTCAAAGGAAACCTTGCCCCGCTCCTAATAATAAGGAAAGTGCTTCAAAGGGTGATAGGCAAAGACTGAAGCAATCTGGGTCTTGTTGAGAAAATTATCTTGAGCAAAGTGGGGGGGGGGGTGTTTATGTCAGTTTTGACATTAAAGAAAGATCATCCATCCTCCTTTCTTTCAGATTTCCCTTTTAGTCTTCTCATGTAACAAAACATTATTTGTTTTGGATGCATTCCATGCACTTTTTAAAAGAAAAGTCGATTGAAAACCTGTATAAACAGAGTTGGCTCACCCCAGCCCCAATATATCCCTTTGTTTCTCTTTCATGAGAGTGGATTTGGGTGTATTATCATTTTATTTCAAAGACTATAAACTGTACTTTTTGGATATTAGCCTATTACTATCAAGAATATCTTATATTCAATAAATCGCTTCTCCCCTCAAAGAATTCTCATCCCCAGCTAGCAAATAAATACAGGTACCACAGCTAAAGAAGACAAGTTGTAGTATGGCAGTTCTACTTCAATTTTATCCAACCATCATGCCAAATCAATCTGCAGACATAATATAGCTGGTATGATGTGAAACTAATCTAGGATATGTTCATTTACATCTCAAATATAACAGCAAGTGATCCAGTTTATTAATAGATCCTCAGAGCTTGCTACCATCTACACTAGAATGACTTTTTCCATATTGCAATAAAAAGAATTATTCCTCTTAGTCATAATGTAGCTTAATAAAGCTGCTCTGAGTCTACTCGAATACATAATTTAATAGTGGCATAACTCTCCACAAATAGTATTATGCTGACAATTTTTTAATGTTTCACTCGAACTGCCTCCTGAGAAAAACTTTCTCAGTTCTCTATACCAACCTTTTCCTACTTCCTGTCAAAAATCTTTGAAGTTGTTAAAACTATCGACAGATTATAAACAGGTTGAAGCCAATTCCTTCCATACCATGTCTAGAAAATGTGTACCTCGTTTCCGTACTCTTAATTTAACAAGGATTGCTATACAGCTTCACTTGCCCTATATCCTCCAGAACCTGCAATAAAAACTAGAAACCTCAGGAAGTTGGCTACATGACCCATCAGCAGGACATAGCAGAAAATACCCATGACCAAGAATCCATTGAATTGAAATGCAATTACAAGTATTTTGTTATCTTCGAATACAAAATAAATTTGAGCACAGTAAATCCAAGTTGGGTTTGGGTGATAGTTTAATAGTGATGATATGCATTTCAGTATAGTTTCAGTGAGATGAGATAGAGATTTGCAGGTCCATATTTTTGCGTGCGCCAATTCTCACTGCTCTATAATTCCATGACCATATTTCAAAAATGTGTAGCATTTAGTTTCTCTGAAGTCAGAATCTGTCAATATCACTGACCACAATTCACATTACTAGCTACCTCAAGCCAGATAATAAAACTCTCTATGATGACCCACTGCTAAAAAGAAATTTTGAAGCTGAGAACTCTGATTTTTTTTTCTAGTGACTTTGGTTAATGAAATCCAGTAAGTTTCAACTGTACACTTTAACAGTAAGGCGTATATATATTTACACTGTGTTCACCTCCCATAGTTAGATTTCTTTCTATCACCACATATTTGACCCCCTTTATCCCATCTACCTCCCAGAACTCTGATTCTTGATCAATTATTCACTTCAATTGACACTTCAAGAATAACTTTTATCTCATTTTTTAAAAAATGATTCTCTATTTCCCCTCAAAGATTCCAAAATTTAAGTAATCAACCAAATACATGCATGTGGTAGAAAAGCAAATACTACAAGATGACTTGCAGTGCACATGCCACAATTTAAATTTAAAATAATTAAAATTAAAATTAAATTTTCCATTCCTTAGTCACACCACTTTTCAAGTTTTCAATGGTTACATGTAGATAATGGGTAATACATTAAACAACATAGATATAGATACAGAATATTTCCACCATCATTTCTACAGATATAAAACATTTTTAGCATTGGACAGTGCTATTTTAGACATTATAAATTGATTCCCTTTTGTGAACGATGAAGATTTAGTATTCATACTTACACTAATCTCCCATCCTTTTCCCCTTCCAATTTTTAATACTTATATTATTTTTAATTATTTTCAAACCTTGTTTGGTAATATCTGACCCTTGAACTAAGTTCAATAAGAGCAAGGAGTTTGTTTTGTTCACCACTGTATTGCCAATCACTTAAAATAGTGCCTGTAACATAAGAGGTGTTGCAAAAAATTATCTAATGAATGACAAATGAATGCATGACTATCCTATAACTTACTTAATTACTATCATTTGACTCTCCACTTGGTGAGACTGCCTTAGAGCCCTGATCCTCCCCGTTTCTACTCCCCGCCCCCGCGCCCCACAATTCCAACGCCCAACCAAAATTAAGTCTTCAATGCTTTTCTACAGATTGATTCTTAGAGTTGAAAACTAGTAAACAGTGTCTATATCTTTATGGCTATATACAGAGCTAAGGAGTACTGGGATTATATTTCTTTCTCCAATGGTCCAAATGTCATATCCCAGGTTGCCTAAAGTCAAACAGATTTTCCTTTTTTTATACTGCATCACATGCTAAAAGGCATGTCATGTTTGTTTTATCTTTGTTTGGACGATGACTTTATTAATTATATAATTGTACAATTTTTTCTGTAACTCAACATTTTAATTTTTTAATTTTTAATTAAAATATTTCAAATGTATACAAAAGCATACAAAATATAATAGGCATCCATGATTTAACAGATATTAACTACCCAGACTTAACAGGTAATAACATTTTTTTCTATATTTGCTCCAGATTTTCTTTTTCTAATAAAATAAGATGTCATAATTACAGCTACATCTGCCTCCATCTCCTCCTCTACTCCTATGCCTCCTGGTGTCCCCAAGATAATTATTTATGTACCATTCCCACACTTGTTTCATTCATTTTCTATGTAAAATGTGTTTTAAATATTTAAAAATTTATATAAATGACATTACATCATAAGTATCTTTAGGCAACTTATTTTTTCACATTATTTGCGGTCTCTAGTTGCTTGTTTTTACAGCATCGTCTTATTTCATAATTGAAATGTTTCATATATCTCTGAGAATATGAATTAGAAAGTTGTTTTACTTTAGTTTTTCAATTATTCTCTAAAATATTTCTGCTTCCTCTGAGGCAATTGTTCTTTTTATTTTGGCTTTTGTCTTTCATGCTCTTGGTTTTCTGTGTATATCTCTGAACCTTGATCAACCGTTTCTATTTAAGAATGGAGGTCTGGATCAGTTATGCTATGCAGCTGATGTAGGTTTCTTCTGCTGTCAGGTATCATACAGTGTTTTGACTCTGAACAGAAAAGCTGACTGAGAGCTCTGGGAACAACTGTCATCATTTGCTGATGGACAAGCGTTTGTCCTAGGATTCCCTGAATATCTGACTGGAGAATGGTTTAATCTGGAGTACCACACTTCAATAGCAGCCCCAGTTCTCCCAGACTGGCTGTTTAATATCTTAAGAGAACAGTCTTCCAGTTATTTTTTTCTGTGGGTAATTAATGATCTGTCATTCTAAATATGAAAGTGAGGAAGATGTAAAACTGGTCTAGCTGTTCTTTAGACTTTCAGTTAAACACCTCACTGTCAGTCCCCCATTTCGCTCTTGACAATTTTGTACTCTGAACCTCTTTATAATTCTTCTGGGCATCTCTGCAACAGCTCTCGTGCATATTTTGGGCTATAGCTCTCTTTAATCGGTTGTACCCATTAGTCCATTTCCATCAACTTTTTTTCTTGGAAAAATTGGTTGAATTCTCTTGTCTGCTTAAGACCCCCTCCCCAACTCTAATTTTTTTGCAGTGTTTCTTCTTCTCCACCCTCTTCTTCCTCTTCCTTTTCTTTCTTTTTCTTTCTCTTGTTCTCACTTTAAAAGGGTCTTTTGGGAAAGGGTGAAACAAACATGTATGCTCAATCATTTTGAACAAGAAGCCAAGATTTCTTTTAATAAACTACAGATTTTGCTATCTTGATCTAATATTTTATGGGAAGAAGCAACAGATTTCAGGCCTCATAATTTTTCTATTAACCACAATTACATATTTTTTACCTTACTGATAAAAATACCAAAATCAATGTAAGGTTTAGCTGCTTTAATTGGCTCAGATTTGACTCTGGCTAAAAAGTGATCCTGGCCTAAGTATATGAAATCAACACTTATACTATAACACCTGCAGTGGCCTCAGAGTTAGAATCAAGGCAGGTCAGAATAGTCTTCTATTCTAATTGGTTTGATGGAAAGAAATTTCTTGAACTACTTTTCAACTTTATATTTGATTGTTAGATACAGTTTGAGAATGTATTATATTTCTGCCCTCCTGCCACTGCAAATATAAGGACAATATCCCCCTAAACACTGATGGTACGATTTCAGTTCTGCAAACAAGTAATAGTCTCAAGAAGCAAACTATTCCAGTCAAGAAAATAGTGTAACCGTAATTATGGAAAAAAGATAATCATTGGTTTTGGGAAACAATCTCCCATGCTTCATTCAGCTTTAGTAACCAATACCTCAAATAAAAATGATATTTAAAATATTTATCTTAAAAAGCAAGAAGTTTAAAAAATATATACTCTAAAAATTCATCAAAATAAGATGAGAAATGCTAATTTAAGTACAATGTACTATTCAAGCATAAATTTTATTTTGTTTATTAATTACCTTGGTTTTTCATCTTGTTGTCAAGTAACCCTGTAGTTTTAAATGTCAGTGGCACTGCTGCCAGGGACATTTTGAACAGCATGATGAGTGGGGGCCACCTCAAGGCTTTTAAGTAAACATGATCAGATCTGCTTAAGGAAGATGGCTCTGAAGCAGGCTGGAGAGTGAGAGGTAAGAGGGAGGATGAAAACAGGTATATCAGATGGAAGACCATATATGAGGACAGAATTGATGAGGTTCTAAATGAAGACAATTGCAAGGAGACTGGAAAGCTGGGGAGAGATTAGAGAGAGATTATGAGAGCTGAATTCACTGATTCTGGTGACAGAGTTACCTGCTAAGGAGTGAAGGAGAAGGACAGAATCAAATTATAGTGGGTTTCCAGCTTATATGGCTAGAGAGATCATGCTACTCATACATTTTTTTCCAGGGAAAATAATTAAGTCAGGTTAGTGTGGAAGTATCTAGGAGGCAGAGGGATGTGTGGGCTCAGAAGTGAGACCCTGGCTAGAGATACAGATGTCAAAGTCATCAGAGCATAAAAGACAGTAAGGTTATAGATAAGAATGTGTAGGCGTCAAATATAGCCAGAGTGAAGCACAAGACAAGTATTTAAAAGGTAAGCTGAGGAATAAGAGTCAGTGAAGGAAAATAAAAGAGAATTTCAAGAAATAGAAGGACAAAGGAACCAGGACAGAATTGGATAACAGAGAGAAAACCGTTTAAAGTGGAAGGCAAACGGCAGTGACATAATCTCCAGAAAGGACAAGTCAAATAAGATCTGAGAGGACTGCTGAATTCAACAATAAGGAGGTCTGGGAACCTTAGAAAGAGACATTTCAGTGCAACGATGACAGAGCTGAACTGTTGGGTTGAAAGGCATATGTGAAGTGGAAAGAGTGAACAAAAGTCTACTCTTTACAAAGCCTCGCTGGGAAAGACGGTAAACTAGGTTGATGGCTACAATGATGTTTGTGCTAAAATGTTTAGGGGTCCCTCCCAATGACCCCATCTTTCCCTGTTTTCTAAAATGTTTAAAATGTTACAATATTACTTTCCTAATGGAATTTTTACAATAAAATGAGTGATATGAAAATATTTAGACATACTAAAAAGTCTTAAGCATTACTCAAATGCTCCTTAGGATACTGAACAGAAACTATATTTGAAGAAAGACTAGATGACTAAAATAAAATCCATCCCTAGAACCTTTTTTATCTTTATGTTATTTTTAAGTTGTTTGTTGTTGTTGTTTGTAATATCTCTTGGTCTACAATACTGGGAGTTATGAGTATAGTGTTTTAAACAACCATGGTAATCTGTTTTGCTTTTTGGCACAAAGTAGGTGCTCTATGAACATGGTCGAGTAAATGAATCCAGAGCTTTAATTCTTGGTCAGGTTCCCCTGTCAAATATGTTCACAGCACCCAGTACTTTCTCTTCAAAGCATGTATCACAGTTTGCAGTTACTTATTTATATGGGAAATTTTTTATTAATGTCTGCTTCTCTCCTAAGCTCCATGAGAACACGATTGCTTTACTATTATATCCTCAGTCCCTAGCTCATGAAAATATTTGTTGAATGAATGAATTAGTAAATATCATATTTCATTATTTAACAAGAAAATTGGCCTTACGTAAAGAATTATCACTTAGTTTGGTTATGTCTATCACCAGGCCAATTGAAGAAATAAAAAAAAAAATAGGCAAAGAATTTCTACTACTTTGCTTTAGGCATTTTTAATAAATATCAAATTTAATATGTTTATTTTCCTGGCTATCAAAAATAGTGCACTTCTTCAAACTGATTATAATTTCATATGTAGAAACCACACAGCCTTATATCCATAATTATTTCAGGCATTCAAATCTATTAAAGGAGAATATGACTGAAGACTGTCAAGAGCACTGAGGTGTCCTCTGGGCAGTGTGAACATCTGGTGTCTGTTCTCTTTGGAGATTAACAACAGAGCTATACTGCAGCAGGCTTTGCTAATTCCTTTGAGCCCTGCACAGCATTTTTAAATGGTTCCAAACACACAAGATCTCTAATTGGTATGGATTTCATCCACAGTTTTCTTGAGATCTCAAAATATGTCAGAAACTCCCAGGCAGGAACTGACAGGGGCAAGCTTCCCTGTTTCCCTTTGTGGAGGTGGCTATTAATAATTTTTTTTCAGGTTCAATAAAATTACTGAACTCAAACCATTTCAACTGAAAAACCGGGGAGGAAGACTTTATTTTCCCTGGCCTGAACACTGTCTCTTGCTACTTTAAATCACAGTTAATGTTTTAAAAAATATATCTTACACATAAGTCAGTTGTAGACTTTTAGCATCAAAGGATCTGAGCAACATCACATGTAACAGCCTGACCTTTAGCCATAATTTCTAAGTGCCATTAAAAAATGTCTCTCAAACTGGTCTTAAATTTAGTGTTGACCTAGTCACCTTGATCTAAAAACATTCAACGTTAGATGATTATTTTATTTTGTTTCCAAAAGCTCTTCAGTCCAATGAGGTATCCATTAGGGAAGCTTCACAAAGAGTTTAGAGTTTGCTTAGAATTTATTAGCTACATCGGACAGGAAGATGGTGATTTGGGTTGCTTGCTGAGTGAAGATTATTTACTGTGCTTAACTGACCTTAAGAATACCAGGAGGGACATAGGATGGGGAAATTCAAAGAAATACAGATTCTATTCTCTGCGATGTGCAATCCAGACTGGAAGTGAAATGTTCCATTCAGCTGCAGTCCTGAATTAAGTCTATTCATCATATAGCATCATTTGGGAATGTCAAATTATTATGTAGATTCTTTATTTAGTTGGGTACCTATCAAAAATTTCAGAATAATTCCTCTCCAAAATATGTGTGGCTGATAAAATATAAGATTACTTCCTCTAAGAGAGAGTTAAGCCTTGAAATTATTTTATTTATCTAAATTTACTCCTGATATTTTTCTCTAACTGAAATCTACTCTAAACTTCTGAATAGGCTTTAGATCTTTATTGTATTATGTACTTTTAAGTACTACAACCTGAAATAAAATATTTCCTTGTTTTCATAAATCTCTAATCCTTCACTTGTCTACATCAACTTTTTATGATGCGTCAAAACTTTCTGACAATTCATCTTGAAAAAAATTTTTTGAAACAGAGCAGATTGCTCAGAAAAGCTACTGAACACAAATATTTTAGAACAAAATAATTGCTTAGATTTGTTTACACAACAAAAGATGTTTTGCCTTTGTAGCACACACGGCAGGCAAAGTTGAAGCAACCTATAAACACTGTACATATCCTAATATTTTAAATTTTTTAATAAATTATATCAGAAGGCATTAAGAAAACTGCATCAAACTAGGGTATACTCTGATAACTATTCATTCTTTTTTAAAGCTTTTAGGGAAATCTTGGCCCACACCCAATCTCCATTACTCTGCTCTTCTTTTTCATGTATTTCATCACCTTCTCATATATTATAACCTACTGTTTATAATGTCTTTTGTTTGTTTGTTTCTTGTCTGTATTCCCCCAACTATAATGAATGCTCCATGTGGTCAGAAATAATTTAGTTCCTGATGCATCCAAAGTTCCTAGAAGGGTGACTGGCATTTAATAAATTTTGGTTGAATACACTTTCTACATGTACTCTTTTTACTCTAAAAGTCTGGAATTTAAAATTTATCCTTGCTTTGGTTTCAAAATACACAGCCACAAAAGTCTTTGTTGAAGAATTAGTTACTGAGTCTCCAGGTCACTTACAAATATTTATTGAAGATTTTGGCACCTGGCTGGCAGTCTTCTCTCCACTCCAAACTCCTACTAATATTTTAGGGCCCTCCATGAAGGTAATCCAGTTAATATCCCTCAGATCAGCCTAAGATAGCTGATCAGTCCATGGAGCCAAAGTCCTACATCAAGCAAAGACTCATGGGTACAAGTAGCCTTTTCAGTGTGAAAGTTTCAATGGCTTTGATTCAGACCACTGACAAGGTGAATGCATTAAAAATTAGATATCACTACACGAAAAAAGGTTAAACTTCAGATGGATGAATCTCCCTAAAGTGGTATGGTATTGCACACATATTTTAATTTGGAACTGAACCACCATGACAAAAAAAAAAAAAAAAAGAATAAAATTCAATAAAGGTCAGAGCACATGCATGGTATATTCCATGGCCTACAGGCTGACATATCAATCTGGTGGTTATGTAGTAATATTTAAGTTTTACCCCACTAACCCAGGTGTAAATAGTGCATGATACAGGTGCAAGACTAGGCTCCTTAGTACTGAGTAGACAGTAAATAAATATTTGTTGACTATGTGAACTAAATTGGGGCCAAAGAAAGTATTAACAAAAATTGTGAAAATATCATCACGATAAATCAATGTATATATTTTAAACATTTTGACAAAGATCATCTCTCAAGTATTTATTGTTCCTTATTACACTAGTCCAGACTATATAGTATTCCATGGGATTACTATCTCTTGGTAGTACCTATGCAATTTCTTTGACCTTTCGTAGTTGGAGCGGCATAAAATTTTGGTAGGCACGGTCAGCATCCATAAATGTAAAGCACTCTAGCACTGTTGTGGCAATATATAGTCTCCTTTTATTTGGGTATCTGGCCTCCTTTTAGTGTAAAAAAAAAAAAAATTAAGTCCAGCCATGTAGTATTAAATAACAGTCAAAATCATGGTCTTAAAGACTAGGTAAAAATTAGTTTTTAATTACATTTCCCATATTAGAAAACTCCCTTAGGGGAAATTTTGCCAAGGTCTGGTGCCATATAAAAGATTTTTTTAAATCACCTACTTTAACTTAAGGTATAAATCAAGAGCCAGTATAATAGCTCTTTGATCTTTAACAGTTTTTATTTTTGTGTATTTTTATTTGTAATGTCTCTCTCACACAAATAATTTTTACCTCTCAATTAATCTCAACTTTTCATTCAGTTCCAGATATTGCCCTGGGTTTCTGGCTTCCAAGATATCATAATGTTAATACTCTTTTAGCGCCTTGTTGCTTAGCTCTTGTTCCTTTTTAAAAATGTCATACACACACTTATTAACCATATATAAATGCATAAATGTGAATGTATTATACATACTTTAAAGGCAAACTTTTCCCCTGTATTTTCTTGGCTCCTTCCCTCACCCTGCAGTAAACCTATGTTAATAACCTAATACAAGTTCTACCCCATGTTTGCCCATATTCTCATAGTCTTACAAAATCATAAGTATCCACATACACATAAATGTAAATGTTCTAGTAGCTGCATACTATTCCACAGACAAGGTAACCCACATTGAATTTATAATCTAAGCCTGTGGGACCTTTGTATCAAAATACCCACTCTAAAGTGGGAGAAACTCTAAAGTTTGAAACTCTAAAGTGCCCCAAAAGTCAGTACATACTGAATGCCGTGGCTTCAAAAATGGATGTATAAGACAAGACACAAACTTCAGTCATACCATTAAAGAGGACTCAGCATTGCTCCTACCTCAGTTCTCCTAAATTCCTGACAGGTTAATAATCCATGCTCCTCGTGCTTCTGTGTGAATGCAGTCTATAGACAAAGTTCAGGTAAACAGGGAGGAGGCTCAAGGAGAAACCACCTACCACTATTTTTGGACAAAAAAAAAAAAACAACTTTAAAACCTCCTTAATAATGAGCAAGCCGAAAAAGAAAGAAAGGAAGTGTCCAATAAAAGAAGTCTAAGTTCTCAGAAAACAAAAAACAGGCTTTTTTTCTGGAAGTTTTATCCCAGAAAACAAAGATATTAAACCACAATCACTTCATAATTCTCAAGGAAATTAAAGAGAATATGGACTCTATAAGAGATTTTGAAAAGAGATCAATAAACAACAGAATGAAATGAAAAATAATTGGTAGTCAAGGAAAAAAGAAAAGAATCCCTGTTATTTCAGAAATAAAAAGTGCCTTATAAATATCTAAGAGCAAAACTGACACAGGAGAAAATCAAATCTCTGACAAAAAGGAATAGCTCAAGAAAACTGAATGTGAGAGAAAAAAGACAAATAAAATTATATATGTATGTAATATATAAACATATAAATTTATATGTAGAAATGATGTATTTGGAGAGCAGACAACAAAAAATAGAGACCCTAAACAGAAAATAAAGTGAATAAAAGACATATTCCAAGTTAAAACAGAAGGAATATTTCCTAAAATGAAGAATTAAATCTATAAATCATAAGAGTTCAAGGTGTTTCAGGAAAATTAATACAGACCATCAAAACAGAATTATATTGAGGAAATTACTTAACATTCAAGATATAAATTCCTGTGAGTATCCAGGAAGAAAAATCAGTTTCCCACAAGAAAAAAAATTATGTCATCTCTTTGCTAACTTCACTCAAGGGTCATTTAAGAAGATCTATTTTTAAAAAATTGTTGGGAGTTTTTCCTTCTATATCAGTCCCTCCATATCTGTGGGCTCACTTTCCATGGTTCCAGTTACCCACAGTCAACCATAGTCTGAAAATATCAAATGGAAAATTCCAGAAATAAACAATTCATAAGTGTTAAATTGCACACCATTCTGCAAAGCGTGATGAAATCTCACACCATCCCCATTCCATCCTGCGCAGTATGTGAATCATCACTTTGTCCAGAGTATCCACGCTGTATATATTTCCTGCCTGTTAGTCATTTAGTCACTTAAGTGCCTCGGTTATCATATTGACTGTTGAGGTACTGCAGTGCTTGTGTTCAAGTAACCCTTAATTTACCTATTAATGGGCTCAAAGTATAAGAGCAGTGATGCTGGCAATTAGGATATGCAAAAGAGAAGCTGTAAAGTGCTCCCTTTGAGTGAAAAGGTGAATACGTACGTGAGTATGTATGTACGTATGTATAGGACAAGACATAATATATGTAGGGTTTGGTACTATCTGAGGTTTCAGGGATCCACTAGGGGTCTTAAAATGTTTCCCTTGAGGATAAGGAGGGACTTTATTATTAATTTTGACTTTCCTATATTTTACTTAGACATTGTGATTTGTACAGTTTTGTTTGGTTTAATTTATGGTTTTATCAGTGATTTATACTATAAGACTTATACTTTCTTAAGTCTTCTTTGGTTACTTGAAAAGAAGTTGGTTATGTCCTCTGTGGGATACAAAAGTTTATGTACATGACCACTTCATCCTGTGAATTACATTGAGTAGTCAGATCTCCATGTATTTATTTTTACCAATTTGATCTGTTTGAGAGAGATATATTAGTCTCTCACTATATTTGTGTTTCAATTTTATCTACCTCTAGCAATTTTTACATGTGTACTTTGAAGCTATGTTATTTGCGTATATAGTTTCAAGATCATTACATCTTCTGCATGGATTGCAACCTTAGCCAATTAAAAAGAAACTTTGAAATATTTGATTTTTTTTTTGCCTTTAATTTCATTTTGATACTAAAACATGACTCTTTCATTTAGTTTGCTATATCTTTGCTATCCTTCTATTTTTAACTTTTCTGTGTCATTTTGCTTTGAGTACCCCTTTTATATAGAGTACTTCTTTTAGAAAGTTTGATTCTTTATACCAACCTTGAGGATAGCTATGTCTTAAGGAAAGTTTATTCCATTTAAATTTATACAAAAACAAATATACTTCATCTCAACTTGTCATCTTATTTTCTGACTTTATGTCATTGTGATTTCCCTATTCCTTAAAGTGTTTCCTTTTATTTTTTTCTATAGTATATTGGTAAACATATACAGTATCTTAAATTTAGAATGGATTACCTTCCACTTTTCAAACACATTTTAAATTTGCTTATATTAATTACATGCAAGGAAACATATCTACTGAAAACTTTGTGTGTAAGATGAGAAAATTAGCACACATTTACTTACTCTCATACCTTTCTTTCCTAATCCTACTTTTTTTGGTTGGCTTAATCTGGGATTTTTGACCCAAGTTGTTATTTGTAAAACTACCCATTTTTACTTGATGTAGTTTCCTTTTCAAAAATCATTTTGACTTTACATTTTCTGGTGATATTACATCACAAACAATGACTTAAATTTAATTCTATGTTTATTGTTTTATGCTCACAAATAGTCCTCATATACTACAATTTCTCCATAATCGAATTTATTTTGGTTCATTTCTCAGCTGCTTGGAATACTTCTTAAGTCATTTTTTCAAAAAATGTATGTCAGCAATATGCTTTGTAAATAAATCTGAGAATATCTTCATGTTTCTTTCATAAAGGAATGACCATTGACTGAATATAGAATTTAAGTCACAATCTTCTTTTTCTCACAACTCTAAAGCCAAATTGTGTCATCGTTTTCTGATGGATAAGGCTGAGAAGTTGTCCGAGACATGACTGATTTTTTTTCCTTCAGTGATTTTTTTTTCTGTTTAAAAGCTTAAGATACAGTTTTATGGGTTTTGCTTTTTGAAATTCAAATATTTCACCAGAATATGTCTAGATGCTGATATGTGTTCACTAATTCCAGCAGGGACAGTGTAAATGTGGTCTTTTAAACTTGAATTTCCTTATAGTATAGGGAATATAGTCAATAATATTGTAATAACTATGATAACTATGTATAGTGCCAGGTGGGTACTAGACTAGTCAGGGGGATCACTTTGTAAATTATATAAATGTCTAACCACTATGCTGTATACATGAAATTGCTATAATACTGAATGTGAAAAAAAAAAATCTTGACCTTCCTATATTTATTAATATACCCCTTGTTGTTTTCTTTACTGTTTTTTCTTTCTTCCTAAGGGACAGCAACTATCTACTTAGTTGGATCATTGTTTTCTATCTTCTACATTTATCATCTTATTGCTGGCCATCTTCCACTCATTTTCTTCTCTTCCTCTGCTTTATAGGATTGCTTGTCAACTGACTCTCTAGATTACCAATTATATATTTAGCAGATTTAATTTGGTTCTTCTAATGAAGTTTTCAATTTGACTATAGCATTGTTAGTTTCTTTGAAGGATTTTCTTGATTCTAACCAACTCTGTTAGTCTGTGATCACATTTCATCTTTCATCTCTTTCATAGAGTTTTTTAATCTTTTATTAAGTGCGAATATTTTTCCTATAAAAATATTTTAAGATGTATGCATGCTTTCCCCCAACATTTTGTTATTATTTGCTTACACTGCCCAATATTTTCTAAGTTTCATGTTTGTTTGTTTTCTCCTTCTCACGTTGATCAGAAGAAGTGTACTTTGGCCTGCTACTGGCCCCAAATTAATATGAGCATATTCTCCTTCAATCCTTTCACTGTCTACCTATGTACTGTTAGAAGTCTCCCTTAGATGGAAAGCTGGAGATTTGACAAATTTATCTTTATATTACCAGTTCAGCGATCCAATACACTGAGGGAAATAAGAGGAAGCGGGTGTTACAGGTTGTGCCCATTGGGAATATTTGTCTCTGTATTTCTTTCACTGTGTTTGGCAAAACATTTATGCAAAGGACCATTTTTACTACATGTAATTTACTCTTTGGCCTGGCCTGCTTTGCAAGTATATGATGGGACTATATTTGGAGTCTATCTGTTTGCTAGCTACTGTCTGGCCTAACAAGGACAGGTCCAAATTCTTACCTCTGTTGTGTAATGGTAATTACCTTTAGACCTCTCCAGTCAATTGCATCTGAATATAGTTGTTCCAAATGGTGAAAGGATTTCCAGATGGAAAGTTTCCCACCTGTCCCAAGGACTAACCTAGCCTCTAAGCTCTCAACTCTCCAATTTCAAAAGTTCTGTCTGGACCACCCTAACTTACAACCAGAGCACTTTCTCATGAGTATCATCTATTAATCACCTCCTAATTTACCTTATATGGAAGGAATTCTCAATGTTTAATTTTTTTTATACATTCCTTTGGTTATTTAATTGAAATTCGGGAGAGTAGGGGAGAAAGAGATGTCTTTTCATCTTGCCATTGTACCTTAAAGTCTAAATTCCCCTCCTCCTTAATCTTTAGTTATCATGGTTTGAAGAAATTTTTAATAGAGCTTTTGAAAATAACTACAATTAAATAAAAGTGAAGGTAAATAACATTAGAGAATATATTTTGTACATTGTAATTTATAATAATAAATATGTATTTGTCTTCATCCCTGTTCCTGACAAGATCTCCAATGGAAGCATGCAAACCTATGTGGCCTCTGGGACACAATTATATACAATATAATGATGTACTAGATAATTATTAATGACTAAATGAGATTCCAGTAATGTGTCATTACCTTTTGATTTTTATAATCATCTTGCTGTAAAGAATCTGTAATACTGTGATTTATAATAAGAAATATACATTTGGTCTTTGTCCCTTTCCTGGCACAAACTCCTGAAACCCTTGGAATTTCCTGAGTGATTAGAGTGACAAAGGTGTCTTTTGTTATCTATAACAGGCCCTTTCAACCATATCTGAGTTTATGTTAATGAGATGACTTTAGGGGCTTTCCAAAAGCATGTAATGATAATATGTGCTACATTCCAAGGACTTATATTTTCTGTATATATGTAAAAAGCAAGTAATTATTGCATTGATTTTTCTTTACTCTAAAAATAAATAATATATTAATCAACCAAGTAAAACACCAATCTGGTACATATATCTTTCTATGATTTATAAATAGACTCTCTTCTTTTCTTGATTTAAAATTTTTTAAAAGATCTGTGCTGAAAAATGAGAAAGTACCCATAAAACAAATATTATATAAGTACCTAGCTTTTGGATAAAATTCTAGGTTTGTTTTTATAGACACCAAACATACTGAAGTCTAGTAAAAAAAAAAAAATCCCTGGTAATCAACTTCTGAATAATTTATTTGTTAGTGTTGATGTTCTCCTAGCCTTACATTTTTCATTTGTATCGTGCTAGATGAATCTTGCCAAATAGCGTATCCAGATTTATACTTCAGTCTCCTCTGTGCATGCTTACCCGCCATTTATTATCAGAACACAGTTTGGCATTATCTTTTAAAACACACAAAGACATGCACATGCAGATGAAGCTCTTTACATAATCGAAGTGTGTATTAACAATAATCACAAAGAATTTCTGAAACTCGTGTGTAAAAAAGTATCATCTTCACTTCCCTGGACCTTTCAAATGGGAACACACAAGGGTTCTGGCTTTCCACTATAACCTGACTTTCACCTTCAAAAAGAGCTTAAAAAAAAAAAAAAAAGATGAGGAAAAAGGATATCCAAAGGCATTTCTCATCAATTGCTAAATGGTCCAATATATTTGTAACTCTATCTCCTTTTCCTTTACAACAGTGAGTGATGAAAACCTGATGGGACAAGCAAGCAACACACTAACATCAAGTCACTTGGGGGTATTCACAGAAATAGACAAAAAAAGGCGCAAGCAGGCACAAAAAGATTAATGCTAGGAACTGCATAAGCAGCAAGGGAAAACATTTCCATGATGAAAGGAAGAGGTTAAAACATTTAAGAAAATTTTTGAATAAAATTACTACGCCTAAGGTAGTGAAACGATTAATTTTTCAATTTTCTTGAGAAACAAGAGTCAATCTGTGACCCTACTCCCCAGGTATTACATCCAGACCTCAAGAACACAGTCATTTAGAAAGTAAGTGCCTCAAGGAGTCCAGCTAAAACTACAAAGATGTGAGATTCCAGTCAGACGCAGGAAATCCTTTGGGGAATAAAAGTATTTTATGACTCATAAGATTAAAATCTCCTGAATACTCAACTAAAGTAATCTAATGAAATATTGTCACCAGGAAAGGGGTTTGATGAATTTATGTGTTGTGTAGGAAAAATTTTAAGCAAAACAGGAAATTGAACAAACTTGAACCAAATTCATTTATAATTTTTCCTTTCAGGGTAAAACGAACTTCAAGGACACCAGAATTCCTTATACAATGTGACATTTTGTAGAATGCCGCATTTTTAACTACTGGGATTTTAAGCAAAATTTCATGCCCAAGATGCAAACCTGGGTCATTTTGAAGGTTCTTAAGTTTCGATTTTAATACACTTTGAAATAAGTTATAAGAGATGAAGGTAAAGGCTTGAGCCAGATGCCAACACAAAGGGAAAGAAGGAGGTCAAGATTTTTCTGGGGAGATCTCGACAACAATAAAAACTCAGAGACAACATTATTTTCTTGACTTTAGATGATACTTAAGCATAAAGGATAGTCAACATTAAGGAGACTATCCTTACCTTAAAACATTTTCTATTTTTTTCTAATTTAATTCCAATTCAAAATTTTGCCTGTTCTCTATGAAATTCTCTTCTGGTAACAGGTTGTAAAAACAAAGCAAGCAATGAAAGCCCTCTGTTTAATCATTCCCAAGGACAAACACAGTGTAATGTATAATATGTAAATATGAGTTAGACTACAAATTACTTTTATTTAATTTAGTCTAGTGCTTAGCTTCACCTCTGAAATTTCAGTCTGCATCCTTCTATTTTGGTTTGATTCTATAGTACACTTAAAACAGTAAATGTTTACATTAAAAGGACAAGAGAATGTGTGATGTATTTTAACTGTCAAAAGTGTTGTGAACAGCAGCAGCTGGAAGAAGAATGTGTATTCCACTTCACTGTTATCCTGGAGCCTTTTAGATTCTTCAAATCAGCGGTTACATGCTTCAGTGCTCATATATATATATTTTTAATTTGACTGCCATGTCAGAGAAATGTAGTAAAATTTGTAGAGTTCACTTGTGGCCTTTGCACTGGGTTCTACACTAACTGCTGGTGCAGGACATGGAGATTTTCTTTTATTTTTTAGGTTGCTGATACGGATGAAGACAAAAGCCAGGAGGCAGGAGGAAACGAGAGGAGTTCCACCCTGGGTGTTATTTAGAGGTCTCTATGAACTGTGCTTAGTCCACTTCCTTTGCAATCATCCTTCACATCATCCTGAATTCATTATGATATAGCTCCTGTCAAAGTCCTGCTCAGAAGACCAAACACTGAAAATAAGTTGATTCCCTTAATGTTTCCAGATCTGGTAAAATTCCACCAATAAACCTGAAGAGATAATGTATAACACTCTTACTCTCCATGCAGTGATTTCAGGACAAGTGGGAACACAGCTGAGGAAAAGTGACGCCTAGGCTATGTTGTGGGATGAAGACAACCAATACACGCAGAATCAGGCTTCAGGTTTAACACATTCAATAAATTTTTGAAGGTGGACAAAAGGCTACATGATCTAACTCCTACCCACCTCTCAAAACACATCTTGAACCATTCTCCCAATTGTGCTCCAACCACACTAGTCTTCTTTCAGTTCCTCTAACATATCAAATTCATTGCTGTCTCAGGGTCCATTGTATTTTCTTTCTCCTCTGCTTAGAGTATTTCCCAAAATCTTTTTTTGGATTCTCATACTTCCGACCTTAGCTCAAAGATCACCTCCTCACTGAGGCTTTCTCCAAAATCCCTATCTAAATTAGTGCCTACTCCAAACCCCTCCACCACCACCATTCCCTATCATCTGATCCTTTCTATTTCCTTTACACCTCTTATCAGATATTGTCATGTTTATTTGTTTACTTGTTTAGTCCCAGATACATATAAATACTAGGATGTGAATTCCTTAAGAGCAGATCTGCCTGTCTACCTCTGTCACTACTGCTCCTAAAGCAGTAAATATTTAGTGAATAAATGTGTTTAACACTCTATTAGAGGCTGAGGATAAAACTACATGAAATGGTACAGACTCAACCTTACAAACCTTATAAAGAGAATAGAGACTGACAAGTAATCATAATGTAGTAAGATAACTGTTTTACAGGGGGCACATAAGTCTAGTAGGAAGAGCTTCCATATGTCTATCTTAACAGAAAAAAAAAATCTATTCCAAGGGAGGGGGCTGTGTGTGCAAAGGCACAGAAATAGCCATTAACAGCACAATTCTGTTCAGGGGGAATTCATTAAGGTTTAATAAAATATAAATTGCTTGGGGTTAGGGTAAGGAGAGAGGAATTAACTTTGGACAGAGAGGGATCCAGGTCATCGAAGTTCTTCCTCACCACACAAAGGGAGAAAGATTTCATCCTATGACCAATGGGAAAAATTCTTGTCAGAAGGGTGACATGCTCAGATTTGCATTTTAGAAAAACAATTCTGATAACCGATTTAGGTGATTTAGAAATCATATTATGGGCAGGTAGCAGAGAGACAGCAATAGGGTTTCACAATAAACAGGTACCATAGAGAGGAAGAGGGACTCAATGGCAGGAAAAGCTCGAATTTTGCTAAACATCTATCTTGTCTCTCAACAGTTTTGTTAGATCATATGCTATGGCATTCACTCACAGAGCACCTTGACAGGAAGTTCTAGATACTACTATCTATTTTAAGAAATTTTATCTACAGGGACTAAGTTGTTCACTGGATAGGAAGCTTTTCCTTCTCTTTTGGGTTTTTAACAGTCTTAGACATTCTTTCTCCCGAATACAGGCAGGATTTAGAGGTAGAATGCCGTCACTAAGCAAGGAATTCTGTTTCTTGGGTATATGGACATTTCTCATCATCTGGGCCCAAATTCTCTACCTCCAGTGCTAGTAGAAATAGAGTGATCTAAAATGTATTAAGGTAAACGGTAAGACATCATGTATGCAGGACCAAAAAGTAGGAGCAAGAGGATTGGAAGTCCTACCAGGCCAAGCACAGGAAAATTAGTGAAGTGTAGGGAATGGCTGTAGCTTCAGGCACTTGAGTTGGCAAAAAAGTCTAACATGTTAAAAACACCAGGCACCTGTCACTGAATTTCCTGGATTGACAAACAGACTGGAGATGAAATGAGATAATGATATAATCTCCAACTTGGTGGAGAGCCCTATGGATTCATGACCTGCCAGTTGTGATCTTCTATACTCACAGTTTTCTCAACCAGAGTTCCCAGAGAGAATTAAGCTTGAAAGCTCTGATGCAGGGCCTAACCTAAGGCATCCATTAGAAGCACCTAGAATGGTACTCACTATGTATCATCCTTAGGGAAACTGAGAAAATAGTTACCCAAACCATTTTCTGTGGTCTATGGTTCAGATGAGGAACCCAGCGTAAGAAAGACAACAGAGGTTGCTATGCTGTCTCTGGCCTCAAGATGTTCACTTAGTCTCATTCCATTGCTTGGGACTATTCTCATTCAGGCTACCCACTCCCTTCCCTAGCTCACTCTTACTCATTCTCAATTGTGACTTACAGTCAAAGGCCTTACTTGATCTCTTATATTATGTGAGTATGCCTTGAACTTGCCCAGCCCATTAGAACATGAGTTGAACTGGTGTTTAAAAGAGTGAGGGAGGGAGGGAGGGAGGGAGGGAGGGAGGGAGGGAAGGGAGGGAGGGAAGGAAGGAAGGAAGGAAGGTCGGTCGATCTGATATTTGAAAAAATGTACCTTGATTAGAAGGTAGGAAAGAGGGCATTTTAGCAATTTTAAGAGATATTGTTAATACATACATGGGAAACTATCAAGTACTACTTACCAAAAACAGAGCACTGAATACCTCACAAGGAGTAGGAAAAGAAAATTAATATTATTAAGGGATACCAGGATCAATGCAATGAGACAGAGCTAGCTGTACTTTTAATATGCTGTTTCATGAGAAGGCATAGCCATTGAAACATCATTTTCAGTCCTAACTATTAAGCCTATCCAGTTAATTATGATGGTCTTGAACTACTAAGAAATCTTTGAACACAGCATATAATTTCAAAGCCCACAATAGGCAGAATGAAGGGCACAGGTGAAGGCAAAAGAAAGTAACCACTTACTCTTCTACTGGGACTTCAAGATGGGAATATACATAACATATTGTAGGTACTAGGATGGCTGTTCTTGAACATTTTCAATGAGAGCAAACTTGTCATTTTTTTTTCAGTAGCTTTAGTGGTTTCTCATAAGCCTGCTGCCTAATATGATCGCTCTTGTTTAAAGAAAATCTGCCAAGTTACTGACTAGGAATAACTGAAATGGGCTTAACCATACAAAATAATAATAAAAACTGTGATATTAAGAATAAAATTAAATTAAATTAAAAGGATTTGAAATCAAGTGAAAATGTGACTAGCATAATGGTATCATGAGCACAGCTCGGAATTCCTGACTAGCTTCTCCCACATGAGACCCTGGGTAATCCAAGTGCTGCCTCTCTAAGCTGGTATCATTTGTAAAATGAGAGTGGACTACATGCTCTTTAATATTCTTTTCTCAAGTGCTAGCATTCTGTTCCTATAAAATCAAATCATGAAAAATCATGTCATCTGTTTTATATACACATATGTACATAAATTATTACATATTACATGTATTATATATTTAGTAAACACTAAATATAAATCTATCAACATAAAATATATAAATATATTACAAATAATCTAGTTCACAATAACTGCATCAATAAATTATGGAGTAGCAATACAACAATGATTCTTTCTTCCCTTTCATCAATAACATATTTTTTTGTCTTTCTAAAAAAAAAGCACCTATGATTGAATATCTGAAAACTAAAAATGGCTTTATAAAGGGAATTTTGTTAGAATTTAAGCATTTGCACACCTAATGATCAAAAAGATATGGTGATCATTACAAATTTTTCAAAGGTAAAAGAATACAAAGTTTGCATTCATTTGTACACGTGGAGTTTAAGGAGCTCTGAGTATAATGGGTAGCATATGTACAAAGGTTGTACCAGTGACCATAGAAAGGACATTATATTCAACCACAGAATAAGTAGATACATGTAACTTATATAAAAAGAAATAACACAAGTAAGACTTTCTCATGGAAATCTCATGTTCCCATTCCTCCAAGCTTCTGAGAGAAAAATGTCACTAATCAAAAAGAATTAAAGTTTCCATGACATATTCAGAGCTAGGAACACCCACCCTTTTGTTCACGTGATACATCTTTTAGTTGTATAACTGCCATTATTATGAAAGTAGGGAAAACAAACTTAATGAAGTATACACTATCTAAAAACAGTACTCTATTTTGCTGAGCTTTATTTATTTGAAAAATACACTTAACTGAAAACCTACACAATGGGTATCTAACAGATTCTCAACTTGAAACAAAATAAGGACAATATTGTATACCAAATATGCTACTTCATAAGAGGGAAGGGAGGTCTACTTGTTTAGTTCTGATAAATAAGACCCAAATGCCAAAGTGTAAAAAGCTCTCCAGCAAGTTTCACCTGGGGGAAAGGTTAATGGGAAGAAGCCAGGCAGAACAGCAAATATAATTCATACACTCATTCATTTCACATCATTCTCTTTATCTCTGCTTAGCTTGTCTGTTAAAAAGATGAGCTAAACTCATTTGCTAAGAACACAAATAGTTAATAGCCAGAAATGACTGTGTGTTTACTACACAACAACAGGTATTATGCTAAGGCCTTTAAGTCATTTATTCCTTTCAATAATCCCATGAAGTTGGCACTATTGTTTTCTATCAGTTTCAGCAGGAGTTAAGAGAGATAAAGTATATTTCAAGATGATACAATGAACAAATGGCTGAGCTCGGATTAGAATCCAGAGTACATGCTCTTAACCATCATCTCCCTAATGAAATCCTTGCTGTTGATCTGGTGCCAACTGGACAGCACAAATAAGCCTAATAAAATATTATTTGTAACATAGATGATGATATCTTCAAAATACAAAGAGGATTTACAAAGCGGTAAAATATATAAATGCCCCAATAGAAAAAGAGGCAAATGACATAAACCGGCAATACACAAAAGAAATAATATAAATGTTCAATGATTATATTTAAAATTTAAACTCATTAATAATTATAGAAATGCAAATTAAAACAGTGAAGAGATACTAGGTTTCAAATATGACACACATTGTCGGATATTAAATAGGATGAAAATATTCGGTTTTAAAAAAAGAGAACATGGAGAAAACACCCACAAAATCTACATGGTAGTTAAATCAGCACAAATTTACTGGAAAGTAACTTGGCACTAACTACCATGAGCTTTTAAAGTACTCATTCAAGAGATGGGAACACTCAAATTATATCATCCCTGTTCTAGTTCTAAATATTCTGTTCTTTAAAAATTAGAAAATAAAGTTCAAGGTAGGAGAAGACTTACTGTCTAAAAAAGAGCTGTGACAAATAAAACAAATAAAAGTTATGTTAACGATAAATGTATGTAACTGCTGATAATACGGTTTGAATTATAATGTAACATATAATAAGAATTTTATAAATAAATGAGGAATTTTGTAAAAAAAAATTACTAATAATCTCAAACCATAATCTGTGATTATGGCAACAAAACTACAAGGCGAAAGAAAGGAAAAAAGAAAAAATTATATGTATTATATATATATATACTATATATTACATATAATACATGTTAATATTATATATGTAATTATATATATACCTGTACCCATTAGCAGTCACTCCCTATTTATCCCCAAATCCCCCAGCCCTAGGCCACCACTAATCTTTTTTGTGTCTCTTTTTGTCTATTCTGGATAATTCATATCAATGGAATCATGTAATATGTCCTCTTTTATTACTGACTTTTTTTTTAGACAAGATAATGTTTCCAAGGTTCATTATGTTGTAGAATGCATTAGTACTTCATTTGATTTGTTTTTATGGATAATATTCCATTAACTGGATATACGTATTTTATTTATTACTCACTAGTTGATGGACATTTGGACTGTTCCCATCTTTTGCTTATTATAAACAATGCTGCTGTTAATATCTGTGTACAACTTTTTATGTGGACATACTTAATTTTCTTGGTTATATTCTACAAGTGGTATATGTCAGCAGGGTCATATGCTAACTCTATGTTTAACATCTGAAATACTGACAAACTGTTTTTTCCAAAGTGGCTGTACCATTTTATATCCCTTCCAGAAATGCATAAAGGTTTCAGTTTTTCTACCTCCTTGCCAGCATTTGTTATTGTCTGTCTTTTTTATTACAATCATCCTATTGGGTGAGAAGTGGTATCTCATTGTGGTTTTCACTTGCATTTTCCAAATAGCTAATGTTTTGCATTTTTCAAAAGTGCGTATTAGCTATTTGTATATCTTTCTTGGAGAAATGTCTATAAAGATCCTTTGCCCACATTTTTTCTTCTGGTCAATAGAGGTTTATTTTTCTAAACTCATGAAAATCAAGCTGAGTTTGTATGGTTCTTGAAGTTTTGTTAAAATTATTTTTAAAAGCAGAATTATATGCAAGAGCAGAGCTAAGAGAAATTCTTTTGAAAACACATTTTTTTGTGACTCTATATAAATCTAATAGCTTTTTGGTTTTATTGGGATTTTGATGGGGATTGCATTAAATCTATAAATTTCTTTGGGTAATATGACCATTTTGACTATGTTGGCCAAGACATGAAAACAACTGAAGTGTCCTTTGATAGATGATTGTATAAAGAAGTTGTGGTATGTATATACAATGGAATATTATTTAGCCATATGAAAAGATGAAATATTGCTACTTGCAACAATATAGATAGATCTTGAGATAGTTATGCTAAGCAAAATAAGTCAGACAGAAAAAGTTAAGAACCATATGATTGCACTCATATGTGATATATAAAACTGAAAGCAACACAGGACTGAGAAAGACAAACAAAAACTCAGACACACAATAGTTTAGTGGTTACCAGAGTGAAAGGGGGTAGGGAGGAGGTAGATAAGGGTAAAAGGGGTCAAATATATGGTGACAAAAGGAGATCTGACTTTGGGTGGTGAACACACAATGCAATATACAAATGATGTAGTATTGAATTCTATGCTTAAAACCTATATAATTTTATTAACCAATGTCACCCCAATAAATTTAATTTAAAAAAAGAAATACATTTTCTGTATTATCTTTCTTAAAAAAAAAAAATTAGATCCCCAGAGTTTATTCACCTTATACCTGAGGGCTTGTACCCTCTGACCGGCATCTCTCTATCTCCCCCACATTCTAGTCTCTGGTAACACCATTTTACTGTTTCTATGAGTTCGATTTTTCTTTTCAGATTTCACATATATGTAAGATCATATAGTATTTGATTTTCTCTGATTTCACTTAGAATAATGTCCTTTAAGTTCGTCCATGTTGTTGAAGATGGCAGGATTTCCTTCTTTCTCATGGATGAATAATATTCCATTATATATGTACATATAACATATATAATACTTATTATATATTATACATATATAAGACCATAGGATATCTTTCCATTTATTTGTGTCTTCCTCAACTACTTTTATCGGTGTCTTATAGTTTTCATTATACAGATCTTTCACCTCCTTGGTTAAATTTATTCCTAAGTATTTTATTATTTCTGATGCTATTGTAAATAAGATTGTTTTTCTTCTTTTTCAGATAGTCCATTGCTAATGCAACTGATTTTTATATGTTGACTTTGTATTCTGTAACTTTACTGAATTTGCTTATTAGTTCTATCAGTTTTTTAGTGGAGTCCTTAAAGTTTTCTATATTTAAGATCATGTAATCTGCAAAAAAGTATTTTATTTCTTCTTTTCCAATTTAGATACCCTGTCTTTCTTTTTCTTGCCTATGACTCTGGCTATGACTTCCAGCACAATGTTGAATAAGAGTGGTAAGGAAGGGCACACTTTTCTCGTTCCTGACCTCGGCAGGAAAGCATTCAACCCTTCACCACTGAGTATGACATTATCTGTATATTTGTCATAGATGGCCTTCCTATGTTGAAGTACATTCCTTCTACACCCAATTAATGGAAAATTTTTATCATGAAAGGACGTTGAATTTTAACCAATACTTTTTCTGCATCTATTGAGATGATCATATGATTTTTTTATCCTTTATTGTAAATGTTGTATATCATATTTAATGAATTGCTTATGTTGAAACATCTTTGCATCCCAGGAATCAGTGAAAATTGGACCTGATATATGATCCTTTTAATGTTCTGTTGAATTTAGTTTGCAAGTATTTTGTTGAGAATTTTTGCCCCTATATTCATCAAAAATATTGGCCTATAGTTTTCTTTTCTTGTAGTGTCCTTGTCTAGTTTTGGTATCAGGGTAACACTGTTCTTGTAAAATGAGTTTGGGAGTATTCCCTCCTCTTCAATTTTTCAGAAGAGTTTGAGGAGAATAGTTATTAATTTTTTAAATGTTTCAAAGAATTTGTCAGTGAAATCATCTGTGCCTAGGACTTTCATTGTTGAGAGGTTTTTGATTACTGTTTTAATATCTTTACTTTCATTGATCTGTTCAAATTTTCTATTCATGATTCAGTCTTGACAGGTTATAAATTTATAGGAATTTGTCCATTTCTTCTAGGTTATCCAATCTGTTGGTATATAATTATTCACAGTAGTCTCTTATTAGCCTTTGTATATCCGTGGTGTCGATTGTAATGTCTCCTCTTTTATTTCTGATTTTATTTATTTAGGTCTGCTCTCTTTTTTCTTGGTCTAGCTAAATGTTTGTCAATTTAGTTATCTTTTCAAAACACCATCTCTTAGTTTTGTTGATCTTTTCTATTTCTAATTTTTTCTGAGAAATTCACTTTAAATATAAAGACAGATATATTAAAAGTAAAGGAACAAAGAAAGATATATCATGCTAACATTAATAAAAAAAAAAAAAAAAGAAAAGCCAAAGTAGCTATAGTAATTTCAGCAAGTCAGACTTCAGAGAAAAAGAAATTATCAGGGATAAAGACGGGAATTATATAATGATAAATGGGTCAGTTCTCTAAGAAGGCACAGTAATTCTTAATGTGCAAGCTCCTAATAAGAGCATCAAAATACATGAGGCAAAAACTGATAGAATTGTAAGGAAAAATAGGCAAATCCATTATTATGGTTGGAAATTTTTCTTTTTTTTTTTTAGATGAGGCATCCTTGGTTGACCTCACAGATTGCAAGGACCTTGTCAGTTTACAATCCCTTATTTTTTATTTTTTATGTCTACAGCACCTGGTCTTCCTAGGTAGTCTCTCTTTCAAGTACTAATCAAGACTGACCCTGCTTAGTTTCTGAGAGCAGACTCAGATGGGGTAGGACTTGTTCAGGGTGGCATGGCCATAGACTACAGCTGGAAATTTCAACACCCTTCAATCAGTAATTGACAAGTTTAGCAGGTAGAAAATCAACGAGAACAGTTGAACTGAGCAGTACCATCAATCAACTAAATCTAATTATTTATAGAATACTTTGTCCAACAATAAGTTACATAGAACATTTACCAAGATCTAGACCATAGAACACACCTTAACAAATTTAAAAGAGAAAAATTCTAGAAAGTATGCTTTCAGAATATATGGAATTAAGTTAGAAACTAATGAGAGAAAGAGAGCTGTAAACCCCCCAAATACTTGAAGATTAAACAACATACTATTGAACAACACGTGATTCAAATAAGAAGTTTCAAGAGAAATTTTTTAATATTTTTAACTAAATGAGAGTGAAAGCACAACTTATCAGAATTTATGGGATACAGCGGAAGCAGTGCCTACAGGGAAATTTATAGCTTTGAATGGATATATTAGAAAAGACGAAATAACTAAAATTTATAATCTAAGTGTCCATTTTGGTAAATTAAGATCAGAGAAAAAGAGCAAATTAAATCCAGTATAAGCAGAAGAAGAGAAATAATAAAATTAGAGCAGAAACAAATGAAATTGAAGATGGGAAATCAATACAGAAAATCAAAAAGCCAAAATCTGTTTTAAAAAAAAAAATCAGTAAAATTTATAAACCTCTAGTCAGGTTAACTAAGAAAAACAGAGAGAATAACAAATTACTAATATTGGGAATAAAGAGAGGCCATCACTACTGATCCCATGGACATTAATAGGATAATAAAGTAATAATATAAACTACTTCATGCCCCAAAATTTGATAACCTAGGTGAAACAGACCAATTCCTTGAAAGACCCAATCTACCAAAACTTACACAAGGAGAAACAAATAATCTCTATTAAAGAAATTAAATCAATAATTAACAACCTTCCAAAACAGAAAGCACCAGGCCTATATGGGTTTGCTGGTGAACCTATCAAACATTTAAGGAAGAAATAATACCTATGCACTATAATCTCTTTCAGAAATGCAGTTGATTTTATATATTGATCTTGTACCCTGCAATCTTAATGAACTTGTTTATTAGTTCTAATAAATTTTTATTGTATTCCTTAGGAATTTCTATATCCAAGATATCATTTGCAAATAAAAGTAATTTTACTTACCCCTTTCCAATCTGGATGTCCCTCCTTCCTCTTTCCCTCGTCTCTCCCTCTCTCTGCCTCCCTTTCCCTCCCTTTCTCTCCTCTCCTCGCCTCTCCTCTCCTCTCCTCTCTCTCTCTCTCTCTCTCTCCTCCCACCCCCTCTCACCCCCACCCCCCAGCACCTCCCTCCTTCTCTCCCTTCATTCCTTTGACTCTGGCTAGGACCTCCAGGGCAGGAAGTCATTGTAGAACAGCACAATGTTGAACACAAGAGGTGAGAGTGAATATCCTTGTCTCGGGGGAAAGCATTCAATCTTCTCACCATTAAGTATGTTATTAGCTTTGGTTTTTTCATAAGTGCCCTTTACCAGGTTTAGGAAGTTTCTTTCCCCTCCTAGTTTGTTCAGTGTATTTATCATGAAAGACTGTTAGATTTCTGTCAAATACTTTTTCTGTGTCTATTGAGACAATCATGTGGTTTTTCTCCTTTATTCTATTGATGTAGTATATTATATTAACTGCTTTTTAAATGTTAAACCAACTTTGCATTCCTGTTTTATATGCTGCTGTATCTGGTTTCCTAGTATTTTGTTGACAATTTTTATATATGTATTCCTAAGAGACACTAACCTGTAGTTTTCTTTTCTTGTGATATTTAACTGGTTTTGCTATCAGGGTAATATTAGCCTTGGAGAGTAAGTTGAAAAATGTTTCCTCCTCTTCTCTTTTTTGGAAGAGTTTATGATTAATTGATATCAGTTCTTTTTTAAATAGTTCACAGAATTCACCAGTGAAGCCATCTTGGTTTGGGCTTGTCTTTTTGGGTAGATTTTCGAGTACTAAATCTCTTGGTTTATTTAGATTTCCTATGTCTTCTGAGTCAGTTTCAATAGTTTGTGTCTAGGATTTTGTCCATTTCATCTAACCTACCTAATTTGTTGGCATTTCCTTGAATATTTTTAAATAAATATGTTAATTTGTTATTATGTAAACAATATATACATTCTTAATTTTAAAAACTCAGGCAAAAGTATCTAATATATAAATATACATTTTCAAACATATATAAGAAATCAATTTATATGCATGTATGCAAACATATATTTTACATAACTAGCTTCTTATTCCACACTTCAATAAATTAAAGATCTTCCCACAAGTCTACAAATCCTTAATCAGAGTATATTTATATATAGACACAGAACATGCGTGTATATATGTATATATATATATATATATATATACACACACACATATATTTATATATATACACATATATAATTTTATCTATAATACTTCATATTAAAATATATTTTAAAATCATAAAAACATTAGATATTTAATCATGCAAAATGTACATGATATAGCTCTGTTCAGTGGAAAAAACAGGCTACAAAGTAGTATAATCATGATAAACTTGCTTTTATTTTTAAAAAATTAAAATTAAACACTGGAAGTATACCCATCTATACACATGTCAACAGTAAGAAATAGTAATAGGATTATTGGAGATTTTTACTCTTTTGTGATTTCCATGTTTTATAATTGTGTGTATACATAAATGTATGTATATATTTCCTTTATAAGCAAGTAAATATATACATACATACAAAACAAGAATAGCAAATAGAAACCATAAAACAGGATGGTAGGTACTTTTAGAAGTGTCTCTTTTATCATAAAAAAAAAGTGAAAGGTTTAAATTCTTCAATTTAAAAATAAAGATTCTCCTAGTAGGTAAAAAATAAAAAGCAAAATTCAGTTATATTATAAGAGGCACACATAAAATAAAATGACCAAAAAAGTTTAAATATAAAGAAATAACAGAAATATGTAAAGGAAATACAATAGGGATGATACTGTTACTATCAGACCAAAAAAAAAAGTTCAATCTAAAACCATTAACTAGGATAAAAAAAAGGATATTTTTAATGAAAAAGTAGTAATTCTCAAAAATAATTCATAAATTTTTATGCACTACCAAAGCAGCAAACTATTAGAAACACAAAGAAATTTGATAATCATCAATTATTGTGGGAGATGTTAATGCACATCTTTCAAAACAAAAAATAAGATAAACAAAAACTAGGGAAGAAGAAAATATGAATAATATAACTGACAAGTCTTACCGAATAAAAGAACTGTTTCCGTGCATTTACAAACTACAACTAGTTCCAGAGCAAGAGGGAGTTTGCCCTGGAAGGGAATATGTATGTCAAGGGGGAACCTGTGGGACGTGAGACTGAAGAATTCAAGATGTCTAACAAACTAATAGGCCCTCGGCTGTTTGGCTGAGATTCAAGGGCAATGTTCTGGGTCTTAGAAGGTAAGTCTGACTTAAGAAGGTCACAGTTCTTGACAGATTTCTGACAACAATTGAGAAACAGGAACCAAGGGAGAACACATGAATTGGGATACCAAAAAAAGTTTCTTAGGAATAAGACAGAAGATCGGTTGTCTGAATTGAGACAAGGCCAGAAAGAGACTAGCCACAAATGAAACCTCAAGCTGAACCATAATATGTGGAATTAAAGCTAATTAAATCCACTCATTCTTTATTCATTGATTCATTCTTTCATTCAAGCAAATATTGTTAAGAGTCAAGCACTATGCCGGATGCTTAGTGGTGAATAAAACAGACACCCACTGTTTCTACCTGTGTAATGTGTTTCTGACTCGAAGCAGCCGTTCCCCACTCTAGAGCCAGATCAGAATCACCTGAGAAGCTTTTACAATCATACCAATGCCTGGGCCCCAACTGCAAAGATTTTGAGTTAATTAGTCTAGGATGGGCCCAGACACTTGTATTTTTTAAAAGTTGTGTGGCTAAGATTGAGAAAAACTACTCTAAATGAAACTGGACCTGGCAACAAGAACTAAGGTAGGGCTTAAAGTGAGTGTAAATCAATAACTCCATGTATAGGTAACAGAACTACTATGGCTGGAAAATTAGGCAGGCTTTGTAGAGCTTCACCATTCAAGAAACACTACTTTTGAAATCTTCAATTATCCTCTTCCCCGCTCCATCTGCAGATTCTTAGAATACTCTCCCATTTTATTTTAGCACCTGGCTCAACTTTTCATGATCCCATATAACTTCACACTCATGCTGATAACTTTCCCAGGACCCTGTCTTCATGCTTCCTCCATTTCCATAGCTCCAAAAGCATTTGTTTTCAATCCTCTGTCGTTACTGACTAGCTTGAGCAAACCTTGTACCTAATTGTCTATAAAAACTGCTCAAAACTCCTGTAGGAGCTTAGAGCTAAGGGAATCATTAAAAATGAATGAATGAATGAATGAATGAAATAGTGGAATGGGAAGTTGATTCTTGACATCCCCACTTGAAATTCTGAATAAATTTTTCACTAAAATTGTTATGTAATCTCAAGGACCTCATTGGTTAAACATGTTTGGTGAAAATCTAATCTGTCTATTATGCTATGTCTATAGTAAAATGCA
This sequence comes from Eidolon dupreanum, assembly GCA_028627145.1. NCBI lineage: Eukaryota > Metazoa > Chordata > Mammalia > Chiroptera > Pteropodidae > Eidolon > Eidolon dupreanum. The sequence goes on along the minus strand of CM053503.1, from coordinate 52,797,238 downwards.
TGCTACATTTTAAAAAGTCAACCTACAAATGAACTTTTAACAAACAACCTATTCATCTCTTTGAGAATGTTCTGTATATTATATTCTTATGGCCAGTGTTTGATAGGACAATATCACTTGTATGAATATGAATTCTGAGCAAAGGACAGAGCTAGGGGATCCACACAATAAGTTTTAATCTACATATATAAAGTCTCAAAAGTCTCCAGCTAGAAGCATGTATCATGAACATTTCTGCTTAACCATTTGCTGCTTTTAGCCTCTTAAGAGAAATACACTACCATCACTAGTTGCTTTTTCTCATTTTAGGGATAAGAAGCCAAGCCACCCTTACTTTTAACCAAATGACGTTCTCTCTGGCTTTCAGTCTTAATAGTCAGTGAAATTATTATAGGACAACCTACCCGACACCAAAGTGTACCTACTGCCTATTGTAGCTTGAGATGATCTGGTCCCTCTGTTTCCAGTTGGTTTTTACTTCTCCTTTAATGCTTCCACACATCTTTCACTGGTGAGTTCCTCTCCTCCCTCCTTATAACGTTGTGTACAGTTCAACACATTCCTATCATTGTTTAAACACTTGATGGAAAAAATCATGTTCCCCATTCTTTTCATAATGTACTCCGATGTTTCAAAAATCTCTATTCTTTGTTAGAGGCAGAGATAGAGTAGGGATGGGGAATGTTAGATGTCTATATATATGTGTGTGTGTGTGTGTGTGTGTGTGTGTGTACACATATACACACACATATGTGTATATATACACGCCTTTCCTTTTCTGATTACATGTACATGTAAATTAAACTACAATTTTAAAGAAACATATAAGGAAGATGATATAATCACCTATAATCTTGCCACTCTGAAGTAACTACCATTAATATTTTTTGTGTATACTTTTGAACTTTTTTCTATGTAGAGAGAATGTGGTAGCCTGTCTCTATTACTGAACATTTAGTCTGTTTCCCTTTTTTTTTGCTATTGTATAAATGTTCTTCCTGAACATTTGTTCACATTAATCTCTGGATATTTTCTTTATAAAGTCTTCCAAAGAGGAATTAAGCACTTACCAAACTGCTTTTCAGGAAGACTGCATCAATTTATATTCCTACTAGTAATATTTAAGAGTAAACTTCTCCCCATACTCTTGAAACTCTGAATTTCTAATAAACATTTTTGTAGTTCATATAATTTGCATTACTATGATTATTAGTAAGGTTGAACTTTTGCAAATGCTTATTGGCCTTTATTCTATTCTCCCTCATCCATTTTCATTAGAGTGTTCCTATGAACTGGAGAAAGTAGAAACAGTATATCATACTGAAAACATTGATTCTAATAGAAAGAAGAGACAGAGTGTCAGAAGAGAACAATGTTGAAGGAGTTATGCTTTGTTTTGATTTCTTTTAATATGGGATGATTTGAGCTCATCTTCAGGCTGTGGGAAATAAGCAGGACTAAAGAGCTTCAGAATTTGGGAATTAGAGCAAAGTCACTAGAAAAAAAAGCATCTCTTCCGTCAGTCACAGAGGAAAGGAGTAAGTGTTGGTAGAGATGGGAAAAGCTGGAATAACCAAAGCTTCATGGCCTCAAATTTCTCTAGGAAATAGTAGGCAAGCTTATTGCTGAGACAGAAAAAGGTGGAAGAAAGGGGGATTTAAGAAAAGTGATGAAGATGTAGAAGGACTACAGAACAGTGCCAAGAGGTAATCTAAAATTGAAGACCAATAATCTCCAGTGGCAACTATTCCATAATTACACTCTTTCCATTAGCAGGGCCATGCAGCCTGTGTGAAGGAACTACAACTGAAAGGAGATGGTTGGGGATTTTCCAGGGAATTCAACATGAGGAAAACAAATCCAGAACCCAGAGGGTACTGGCAAAAGTAACAAAATGGCCTAGGATGAATGGGAAAAAAAGTAAAACAAGGAGGGGCATAATAGACTGGGAAGAAAAGGAAAGGGCCAGGACACAGAGGTTAAAGAAACCTGGTTGTTGGCTGGACTGTCCACATGGTCACCTGAAATCACCCCTGAGGATGGCAAAAATTAGAGTGGAAGACTAAAATCCTGAATAAATGAAGGGCATTACCAGGGAGCTGATAGATCTCAGCAGCGATGAAAGACAGTAGTGGCTGAACAGGGTGTCAAACCTCAAAAGACGAGTTTTTACACGAGAAAGGAAACCTGAGGCTCTGAAGGAGGTACGAAGAGTTACTACAGACACTGCCTCTAGGTGTGGGGATAATTTCAGTTATAGAATGGACCTTGGGAGAAAGAAATCTCCAAGCAAGTAAACGAAGGAAACATTTTCCGAAGAGATTTGAGAAGAGAAAATAATGTATTTACAATGGAACGAGAGCTCTAAGGAACACAGCAAAAATGGCTACAAGGCTAGTAAAAAAATCACGAGTCATAAGCTATAGAGAAATATAGGGGTAAGAGAGAGGAGCACTATAGGATGGTTAAGTAGAGTTAGAAGGCGAGACTTCGACAAAGCACATTTTGCTGGAGACTCAACATAGTACCGATCAATTTTCCCATAACAAGAAAAACATTCAAGAGTACGTGGCCTCAGATGGGTCATTAACATAGCTATTTACTCTGAAGAAGAAATCAACCCTTAAGAGCACATGAATTAATACCCAGGGTAGAAGAATAGAGGCTGTATGATTGGTGTTAGTGCTCTCTTACTCTTTGCTCACAATACTCAAACAAAAAGGCTTTTTCTTTTCTTTTATAAAAATACCTATATAAAAGCTTGCCTAATTTGGTTGAATTATGCAGGTAGACTTAGATAAATTAATGATTAATTTCCCCAAATTAATCTTATTTCAACAGTCATCTTGTGATAACACTGACACACAGGATCATCTCATAACATGTAGCAATCTGGGCAGTGCAAACAGAACCTGGTGGAAGAGACAAGTGGGAGCGAAACTCCAGCTCATCCTCCCCCACTCCCAGGCCTGTGGACTTGCCTTGACCTAGAGAAGTCATTCAGCTGAAGGGAGATTTTCTAATTCACTGGTCCAAGGACAGATCCATTTTCTAATGGACACAAAAGAATTGAATAAAATAGCAGAGAATCTTCTTAAATATACAAATAATCCAGGGGAATGTGTTGTCGAAGTTTAAAAAACATTTTAAATAATAACCTGTGAAATTTGTGAACTACTGTTTTCTGAATGTCTTTGAAAGAGTAAATGCAATGAAATAAAAAAAAAATTATCAGCCCACTTCCTCAGTCTGAGTCACTAAAATTAATAATTCTAACGTAGGGAGGAGGCAAGAGAATTTAAGTGTTAATCAAGCTACATTCAGAGACTATAGTATGCTGATCAGCCCTGCAGCCAGGCCAGGAGGACACCTTCAAAACAAAGGAAGGTTTCTGCTGGGATTGCTAACAACCCATCCCCACACCTATGGAGGGGAACAGGAACAAAAGAGTCTTTAAGTGGCACCCTACACAAATAAAATTGTTCATTCCCTATGGCTAAAATCCAAGGGAATTTACGGAGTAAAGACTGGGAACTGCCAGCAGGCCTTTCAGGATACATACTCTTCCCCTTCCTCACTGTACGTCCATATCAAAGGAAATCGGAACTAAAGTGATATATAAATTGAATTCCATGAGCGCTCAGGGTCACTCTCACTCTCTGCCTCTGAGAGGAGACCATACTCTGTCTGTGGAGTGTTACCCCTTTTCTAATAAACTTTTCTTCTGACTCCAACTTTGGCCTGTGCATTGAATTCTTTCTACACTCTCCACTAAAGGACCCTCTTCTTTCGGTGCAGGGCTTGGTCTACCTTCTACTCGGGTTAAATTTGCCCTGTCCTGCATCAATTCCATTTACAACAGTAACATTAAAAAATATTTCTATCATATTTTTACAATATTGGGTGTGAAGAACAATTTTCTTAAGATAATCTCAAAGTAAATATTAGAAGAGACTGACATGCTACTAGCAATTATTTTTTAAATTTCTGCAAGAAAAAAATTAAGTTAAACATCACACAATCAACTGAGAAAATATTTACTCATTATCAATATTTTTTATTAGCGGAAGCATCACCAATATGTACCAAGCACTTTACTAAGTGCTTTAACTATACGTTATTTTATTTAGTTCTCATAACATCAGGGTAGATAAGCATGATAATTATAAGTATTCTTGTTTTACAAATGAGGAAACTAGGCTCAGAGAGATTATATTACTTGCTGCAAAATACATAGTGCTTAAAAAAGGTAAGGCCAGGATCCAAATGACAGTCTATCTCAAGCCCTGCTCTTGCTCCTAGGCTTGCCAAAAAAGCGAAAAAAGAAAAAGTTAACAAGCAATTCACAAAAGAATTATAACTGATCAATAACATATAGAAAGGAAATGTTAAATCTCTCTCATCATTAAAAATGCAAATTAAAACAATGAGATTCTACTATTCTCCTATCAGATTGGTAAAGAAAATAAGATAGTAATAGTCAATTTGTCAGTGTGTCCAGAAAAAAAAAAAATACTGTATATAACTGGTGAGAGTATAAATTGGCACAATTTTTCTGAAAGGCTATTTCACAGTAAAACTCAAAAGTCTTAAAAATGTGCAGACTCTTTACTTTTATTTTCATTTATTCACTTTGCTAAAGTCTCCCTTATTTCCCTTTGTTCACTGCCCTTTATTCTCAAACTTTATTCTTTGTCATTCCAAACTTAACTTCCTGTATGCCTTCAGAGTAAGATACTGATGTTATACTGTAATCCTGTTATCCGTTAGCTCTACAGTATCTTTACATAAATAAACCCATAAGTTCAAATAATGAGATAAGGCTGAGAAATATCAGAAAATATAGTCTATATGAAAGGTACATATATCTGCATAACAGATAGTTCTATTCCTTCCCTTACAACAAAACTGACATGAAAGGTCTTTGCCATATTAATCTTCATGAACTAGAAAAACAAAGTGAAATCCGCTCATCCCTTGAATTGCTCTAACATGTTGTTAATTTAGCTAATTATCCAAAAATGGATAATGACATTTAAAAAATGGTGCAACCTGTACTCTGATTTGATCAGAGATGATATTAATATATCTTTAAAATTTACTTTTCATGTGTTTAATTTAAAAGTACTCTTAAAGCAAAACTCAAAAATTATAAAAGCCAAATTTAAGCTAAACATGAAAAATGCATATTTTAATACATTTATCCAAGAAGTGTATTAATTATGCTCCTCCTTAATACTAGATATTTGTCGCACAGAAAGGACCCTTATTAAGTATTTTTTGAAGAAGATATTTTCAATTGTAAGAGAACTAACAAATTCCATTTTTTTCCTCCAAGAGGAAATTCTTAGCATATGAGTTATAAACTAAATTTAAATTATACCTGTAAAAAAGTTTAGCATTTAAAAGAAAAATAAAAAGTCCACCCTTAATGGAAGCACACACAAAGATCTTAGAACCATGTAAGTTCTCTTTGCTAGTTTTCATACTTGAAAAATAAAAGCACAGTGGTGTATTTTCTGCCTTGAATCATTTTTGATATCAAGAGTGGTGTGAATAAATAATCAACATATAAAGTAACTCAGAGTTTGCTATCTAGAATCATTTCTGAAAGAATATCTAAGGAAGTGCTACAGCAAAATGAAAGATCTAAGAAAGATCAGGACATAAACAGCAATGAATAAACGGAGGTAAAATTAAATAGTTAAGACTAAATAGTAGACTTCAACGTGGCTATAACACTTAATCAAATGCTTAAAAAATGATTTCTAAGAAAGTAGAGGCATAATGAGAAGTATTATAAAACTTCCAGTTTGGAGGTAGCCTAAGGCCGTAGGATCTGAGACAAATTAAAATTACTAAAGTTCTTATATTGGAAGAAGTAGAAGGAAGTTATAGATTTTAATTAATTTCCAACATTAACAGAAAAATACAAGGTCAAATATGTTTCTTAAAATTAAATGGTAGACAGATAAGAAATAGCATGTTTAACTTATCACTTCAAGCTTTTTAAAAAAAGCTAAAACTTTAATCAATCCAACTAAAGGAGAAAAAAAGGAAAGAAAACAAGGACAACAGATCATAAAGAGAAAACAAGGTGGCAAAAACAGTACCGAATATATTAATTTTCTTAATAAATGTAAGTGAGCAAATGTAAGCAATTAAAGATTGATTCATTTGGCATTAGCTTAGTCATCACTTGTGACCTAATTGTGCTTAGTGCTGGGGATAAATACAAAAAAAGGAATTAAACAGGGCCTCTGTCCCTAAAGAATTTGCAGTATATAAAGTTAAATAAAGTTATTTTATTCTATTTTATGGGGTTTCAAACTTAGAAATAATTAAAGTAAGGTAACATATTTCTTTTCTTATATGGAATTATAAATTTACATACATGGCTTTCTAGAAAATTGTGCTATAAGATATCTGATTAAAGATTAGCTTCAAATTTCTGTCAGAAATCAATGCAAGTTTTCATAAAAATGGATGCCAGTGGTGATGGAAGTTAAGAAACACTGAAACAGTGTAGGAGTGGGGTGGGGTGATTCCCTTAAGTAGACACAATCAGAAAATTTTATCCAATTTTTAAAGGGGTTTAATTCCAGTTCATGTAACTTGTAACATATTTTTGCTTTGGTCTTATACATCCTCCCTCCTCTCCCACCAAACAAAACCCATATCATTACACTTTCAAAGACAGACTGATATGTTTGTTTAAGATGAATAGTATCTTTAGACAAAACAGACTTTCTTCCATTTGCCATTTTATGTAGTATTTACACATAATCTCAGTAAAGGAGAAAAATGAGGGATTAAAAAGATTTCCTCTAGGTAAATATGACAGAGACTGAATACACATCATTATCTCTGGATAAAAAAAGGCAGAACAACTAGAATTAATGGGCAAAAGTCCAACATTAATAGTTATACTTGCTACCTACTTATAAACACAGAAAACATTTACAATTAAATTTTCTAAAATGGCCTTTTTCCAAATGATGAAGATCTGCCTGGTTGTAGAAATAAATTTAAAATTTATATACTGACTGAAGTGCTACCCTGCCTAACTGAACTAACACTTTAATGAATGTATTTAAGCATAGCACAAAAAGCTATGTTTAAGCTAAAATTTATTTTAAATTTATGCTATTTTGGCTAAAAAGCAAGCACAATTTGTTAAGGTAAAATACAACTTCAGTGGATTATGAATGATATATTTGCCCTGTACTATTTTACTAGTTATAAATTTTAGAGTAGAAACTTAAGATAACGGTCATTAAAAACAGAATCTGAAAATATTTTAATCTTCTTTGGTCATTAATCATGCCATTTTACCAGAATGCCCTGCTAAATTATTTGAAACAGATTAAAACATTTCTAAACCATAGCTTTCTTGTTTCTGATAATCCTATATAAAAACATTCTATTGACTCTTAGTGGGAAATACTAATAAAATACAAAAGATTTCAACTTTTTGTTACATAGCCCACGACTTGAGTGTTGACATCATTTCTATCAGGATTCATATGAAATGGAAAAAAATATTTTTCAAAAAGTAAGCCCAAAAAGAAAGATTATTAAATCTAGCAATAAGAAGAATAAAGTAGAAAAGAAAGTTCCTACCAATCATTTTATAAAAGTAAGACATGGTATCTTTTAGATTTCTAATGTACAAATTTGAAGCATTTTGAGAGAATATAAAGGACTACTTTCTTATAAACTGTTTACAAGACAGAGATGAGAATTAATCTAAGTACTTTTCAAACTGGGGAATTTCTAAAGGGCAATTTTAAAAAATAATTGCTAAGACATGATATAGTTTGGATTTCTACAAAACAGAGAATTCTGAAAAACCACAAAATATTAGTTTTTTAAAAAACTGGTTACAAAATAGGAATTAACCATATGTAAAAATATAATTAAACTACCTTTAAATATTTTCCCCAAATCTATAGAGACATATCTATTAAGTAATAAAGTTGGTATTATTGAGCTGCATATCTTTAAATTTAAAATAATCCTACTAACAATGCATCTTTATTTATATAATTTCCTACTTTAGGAAAAAACATTCATTATTACTTTATTGTCACACATACCACCAAGAAGCTTACAAATAATTAAACTGACACTGGAATCCATGATTGTGTTTTCTTAGACATGTGTAGGCACATAAGCACAAGATAATCAAAAGCCTCCCTTGGCCTTGTTAACTAAAAAACAAACAGATAAGCAGCAGAGAAAGGCAACTATCTTTCATACTTATCACAATCATGTAGGAATACCCTAACAGTAATATATCTTACACAGTTATTTCCAATAGACACTAAATTATTCTAAAATAATTTACAAATAGTTTACTCAATGCAATGTGCAAAGCTTTACCTGATTGTGTAATCAACAAACATTTGTAGAATTGTACATGGTTACATTCAACTTGCCAACTGATGAAATGGTATTCAGATTAAATTCATTCATTCATAAAAATTTATATCACTTTAACCAAACATCAAAATGTATAGTTCCATGAAGTTGCTTCCATGGCTGACATGACTATATTTGTCAGTTTACAAAACTATTGGGTTACGTAAAATGCATATTAGTGTTACACAGAACACTTTTGGGGAAAAAATTCTATTTCATCAAATGAATGTAACATGTTTTTACAACTGGATTTTGAGGAAAATTTTATTCTTGTATATATTAGCTTATATACTGGAAAGTATTGGCAATTTTAAGTTCTAGATATTCAGTTTCTTCTGCAATTGTGAAAAAATATGAAATCATATGGCTAGAAAAATAAAATATATTAGTGCATTGCTTAGAATTTAAAAAGAATAACAAATTTCCCAATAAATTAATTAGCAAAAGGCACATATCTAGACAATATTTTAAGGAATGTTGCTAACTAAAAAGCAGATCATGATAAAAAATTAATTGAAAACATTTCCACATAGTAAAATTTAAAAGGCAAATATGTATATAAAAATTAATATAAAGCCTCAACGATGTGAATGGTAGCCAGATCTGGATCAAAATATGCATCCTAACTACTCAGCAATAACTCCTGGTACTTACAGATAACATGACTAAATCTTAAAAATATCATATAGAGCAAAAGACACAACATACACAAAAAGTACATACTGTATAATTCTATTTATATGAAGTCCAAGAACAAACCAATCTAATCAGTGGCAACTGAAGTGAGAAAAGTGGTTGCCTCTGGGGAGTGGGGACTGACTGAAGGAAAATATGAGGGAACATTCTAGGATAATGAAAATGTTCTATATCTTGATCTGTATATATTGACCTTGCTCTATATCTTAATTTTAATGTGTTCTAGTATGTTAAAACATAAAATTATAATATGTGCTTCAATAAGAAGAAACATTTAAACTGTACTTGTAAGTTCTGAAGTTGCTATATATGTTCTCCTGCTCCAAGAACTTGAAAACAAAGTCTTAGGCACAGGACCTATAGTTTGTTTTCCAGGCCCAATGGCAAAGCTATCTTTTATGTACATGGATGAGTGGATGGATTGATAGATGAATTGAAGCCAATGAATATTAAGTTATATAAGGTCTCACTGGCCAGGATCATCCCTATTCTGAGATGGATAACTCACGTTAGCCTAAACTCATAAAGCTAAACATTCAATTTGTCTGTTTCCTTTTGTTTTTATTCAGGGATCAACAGAGTAATTTTTTGGTTATGATTTGACTCTCCATATAGGTCTGCCTTTTGGGTGGTAATATGCTTCAGTAAAGAAATTTTGGTCCCAACATGAATGATTTATTTTGGCAAATTGAGCTCTTATTGTGATTTTGTGAGTAATATAGCTTGACTGCTTATAGAGAAAGAAGATACTGATCATGCAGATGCAAGTATTCCAAGCCATGGAAAATAATCTTTCTCATCATAAAAAAATACATTGACATTCTAGCTTCATCCATTAGTCTTCTGGGTTTGTCAATACAGGTCCATCTCTGAGAAATACTGAAATATCTAGGTTTCTGAGCCTGAAAATTTAAGACCAGATAGTAGAGCACAACATTTGCCAAGGCAATTAATGTCATCTTTTAGAAAGACACCTTGGAAAACTGCCAGAAACCTTTTCAGTGGCCTTCTAATGGCCACATTGTAATCATATGTAAATTTGTATTATGCTTTGCATTTTCAAGGAAGGTTTGTAATCATATTATTATGTTAAATTTGAGGAAAATATTTCATATAGTATATAATGATTACTAAATATAGTAATTATAGAAAAATAAAAAGCTAATGATAGAAAAATTAAAATAAAAGCAAAAGTTGCTCATTAAAATAACTAGTTCCATGATCTAATAAAAAGGACAGAGTGTTTGCAACTTGGAGATCTTTAGTCCAATCCCAGATTGTCCATTTATTTACCCATTATGTGACTGTAAGCAAATCTCTAAGCCTTTCTGTATCCCAATTCATTTGCTGGCATAAATATCCCTGTGTATCTTACTAAGATTTTTATGAGTCTCAAATTTGGTCAGTTTTATTAAAGCACCTTTTAAATGGTTAAGTATTATATAAATGTTTTCATCACTATCGAGCCATTAATATCACCCCTGAAGTTAGGTTATCAAATAATGTGTTTAAAAATATAATCATTCTAACTCTAGAAATAGTTTTACTAAATAATTGATCTAAGTACATGATGTTCTAATGTGGTAGATTCAATTATTGGCTCCTATTCTTCTCCCCTTCCTATCCTGACACTCTTTACCATGTGACTTGGCAGTTCGTCCCACTAGAGAGAAGAGAGAACACTTATATCTGCATGATCTGTTGGAAGAACAATGTTCTTCCCCACTCCTTTACTTTGAGCTTGGCTATGTGACCTGTTTGGCCAATGTGATGCTAGCAGACCTGATGCAACAGAGGCTTGAAATGTGCTTGCATAGTTGCGCTTGCCCTCTTCCCTTTTATAATCAATGACGAGATTCATGGAGTGATCTGGACCCAACCTGTGACCAGCCTGTCAGCCAACTCCCAACCAACCCACAGACCTGTGAGCATGAATACATTATGCTCACTGCTTTTTAAGATGTCCTATGACACTGAGTTATTTTGACCATCACTGATAGGCTTGGTGATTATGTAGAACATAACATATTTATATGATCCTTAGTTTAAAGGATCATCTTCAGGTTAGATAATGTAATCCCTAGCTATTAATTTTATCATTTATCCAACAATAATCGATGAGTACCAACTATTTGTCAGGGAGTATTCTAGGCCCTGGGCGAGTCAGGGTATATAACACTAGCTGCCATAATAAAAAGTGGCAAAATCTCAGTGGTTTATTACAATAAAACTTTATTTCTCTCTATATAAAACCTAATGAAGATGTTTTTGGATGGAGGGTTCTTCTGAGTGGATCTCTTCCAAGTATAATCCAGGGACCAGACTCCTCCTATATTGTGATGCCATCATGTTCAACATGCACCTCTGATGTTAGCATCAGAAGAGGAAGAGAGATGTGGGAAAGTGTATTAGATATTTAATCCCACTCTCTCAGAAATGACATAAATTCCACCGGGGGAATTGTCATGTCCCCTCAAAGATGGAAAGAGTCTGGAAATTGCAAGCTCTGCCAAGTAGCCACTTCCCAACAACAACTCTACACTTTGAAGAGAGAATAAAATTTTTTTTTGTAATTAGGTAAGCATTTCTATCACAACTGGGGAACAGAACAGATTCCCAACTTTATGGAATTTTTGTTTCTTGATTATTTCAAATCAGATGCCAAAGTTATAAAGATGAATAAGACATGGTTCTTGCCTTCCAGAAATTCACAGACTTGGAGAGAAAGAAGAGAACCACAAAAATAATTATAACCGATAATAAATGCCATAATAAATGTAAGTACAACATCCAATGTTTGCACAGAGGAAGGGATGACTAACTGCTAGGAAGGTGTTAAGGAAGACTATATTTATTTGAGGGGGCAATACCTGAGCTGCATTTATCAGACAGATAAAGGAGCCAGGGAAGGATGCTAAGTGGAGAAAACAAAGTTTTGTATCATATAATGGCTCAGAGCCTCTTTCTTTACAAAGCTATGGGATAGCATTGAGGGCAACAGGAAAGGGGAAAGCTGGTATTTACAGGTGGTGAAACAACTTCTTGCTTCACATATGAATTTGGAATAATGTAAGTTTCCTACTTAGAGCAGCCTTCATTTCCATGAGTACTGCCTTGGAATAATGTTTGCTACAAGAGGACAAGCGCAATGTGTGTCCCAAGCAAGATGGCTAGCCCAGAAAACAGAATACATGGAGCTGACAACACAGGGATGATAACATCTAAAGAGGTGGAATTCAGGTAAAACACACCAAAGGACAGACTATCTCTCACAGTTCTTGTCAGATAAATTAGAAACCAATAAATAATGATATAAATGATGAACCAGGTTGATGCAATAAATGTACATCAAATCCTTTACATTGCAGAGAATATAGTTTTCAAATCACCCACAGCAGAGTTACAGAAATTAAATACATATTAAGCCAAAAAAATAAAACTTTAATAAGTATTGAATAACAGACTTACTAGAAAGCAGCAAGGCCACATTCTTTGACCACCAAGCAATGAATAGGATCCAGTGAATGAATGAATGAATGTGAAGAAGAGAACAGTATTTGCAAACATTTGTCAAGATTCTCTTCTAAGTTAATCTCTTTTAATGATAATCAAATGTGAAATGTCACTCCTTATTAAAAGGTATAGAAAAACTACACATGAACCTCTAGCATTAGGTCATTCTCTTAAGAGCCAAAGTGGAAAACAAAATGATATGATTTGAATAAGTTAAATAAAGGTGAACTTGTCAAAATCTATCTTATCTTAAGTTTAAACATCAAGAGTTAAGTCACCATCTGAATTTAAATTAACCTTGATTGCCCTTCTCAGCTAAATATGTTAAGAAATCCATATGAATTTGCATAATGGACCAACTAGCTCTAAAATTCCATGAGAGAAAAAACTGTGTTTACCCTGTTCACAGCCACAAGCTCTGCATCTGGCATGTAGTATTACTTAATAAATAACTGTTAAACTAATGAATGGATGCATAGTTGATATTTTTCTTATTTCTATTAATGAATCATTCTCAAAGACAGATTTCAATATTCTTATTGAGATTTATATGTTATCTCTTTGTTCTTCATTGTTACGAGACCTTCACATTTAAGAAATGTAAAATGACGAAATTGATTTGTAGCCTTTAAAATATATCGTCAACATATTCTCACTTGTATAAGATCTGAATGTGTTTTCTTATTAATATTTTTTTGAGAAAGGCTCACTATGTTAGGCAGATTGTCTCATTTACTAATAAGCTTTCAAAACTAGTTCTACTATATTCAAATTCCTCATTTCCCTTCAACTTAGTGACTACCATTATCAGCATACTCTATTTTTCACTGCTCTTATGTTTTTGCCTCAAGCTTTAACTGATTATATTCTTTGATTTCCTTACCCTGGTGTAGATAGGTTCCTTTTTAACTAAAGATCTTAAAAGCGACATTAGCTGCTTTTTGTTCCTTGGGTTTTTTTTCCCCCCTTCAGGATAATTATATTCTGTTGTGCCCTTTATTATCGTGTCTTTTAGAATCTTCTAACCTTGTACACTCTTGGCCTCTATTTAATAGTGAGCTTTCTCCTCCACTCTCCACACTAAACCATGCTCATTAGGTTTCTTAATCCTCCATAATTTGCTTTCGTGAAATCTTATACCTTTCAGTTGCTGTGTTCTATGAGCCCATTTCCTTAGTACAGCTATTCCAAGAAGCCCATAATCAACAAGCACTAAACACAAGCTTATTCACTTTCTAGTCCAACATGACTGGAGTTGGCTCAGGGGGGAAAAAAATCATTATTTTGAATGTTTATGGACCATGAAACTATACTATTTAACTTGGTATTTAATTTTTGCACCCAAACATTGCCTGAGAAGGTTGGGACCACAGAATTAGATGCCAGGCAGTTCTTAACATACAGTTATAGGCTTCAGTTTTTCTTAGTCAACAAACTAGTCTATTTTAATAGAACAGAAATAACAATATCGTGATGTTATGTAACGAATAGTAAATTCCAACTGTATCTCTATCTTATACACAGAATAGAATTCAGAAGAGAAAAACATCTTTTTTCAGTTATTCTGATTTTCCAAATGGGCTGGTTTTAATGGGCATGTTCTTGAAGTGTGGCTACACAGCCAGCTCTGGCCTTTCAACAGTGCAACCTCTGCCTTCTCTTCCATTCTACTCATCACTAGCATCTTTGTCGATAGGTATATACAGAAGGGCCAAGAAAGCAGATATTTTGGTTTTTGTTTTTCACTTCCTAGAGGTTTTGTTTAAATTTTTAAAAATAAATAAAAAAAAAACGAAACGAAACTAAAAACTTGTTAGTGAATTGAAAGAGTTAATGAAGTTTCCAAAGGTGCCTAGTTTATTCAAGCAAAGTTTACACTTCGACCCTGTGCAAGTTAACTTGTGATCCTCCCCATCCAGATGATAGAAAGCAAAGCCAGTAAGTTCTTTATTTAATTGGTTTGCATCCACACAGTGACCTCCAGGGCTCTGTTTACATAGCCTATCATGCAATATGCTCCACAGTTCTCTGCCTCTTTCAAAAGCATGTTTCTCCTGAGATTTGATATATGGCTTTCATGTTTAATCACTACATTAAACTCAATGCTCTGCTTCCTCCAGCATCAACTAACTTCCCTTCTTGGGAGGTGGGGAGAAGAGCAGGGCTTCTTGCTACTTCTGAACATAAAAGGAAGTCTGTTTTAACTCTATTAGTAAAATCACCAACTATACACAATTTTAGGTAAGCAACATTAATACATCAACTAGGAAACAATATTAAAATGGAAACCTTCATACGCCTTTAGAAAGAAGGTAGGCTGATTGTTCTCAACGGGCAAAGCCAAAAACTTTAGGTGATTGAGTTATACTAACCCAACAGAAACAGAGTTTAATCAATATATAACTCGGTACATAGAAGACTCAGCTAGATGGCAGCTAAAGTTTTAAACAAATTAACCAAAGACAGAACATTCCTTGGGTTCCCAGGTCAGAATTAATTCAGCACTTCTGCCTTTTAGTTAAAGTTTTTTTAACCACCACAAACACAACTTTCAAGGTCTCTCTAACTGAATGTGGGAACAGTAATGCCACAATACTTTCCGTAAGAATTTGTATGTGACCCAAAATTCTGAGATAAATGAAAACCTCAAAAAATTAATTGACCTCCTTCAGTAAGTCGAGACAATCTGTAATTTTCAGGTTTTAAAAAATCACATGAAATGTATTTTATTTTAAAATATTTCAAACAAGAAAAAAGTAAAACAAATATGGAAAATTAGATAATGTATGTAGGTGCTCATTATACTATACCTTCTACTTTTATATACAGTTGAAATTTTTCATTATAAAAAATATTTGAAACTAAAAGAACACAAAGAAGTTGTCTATGGATTTGCTTTTGAAGAAAAATCTGACAGTTTTGATAAGAAAAAATCTAAACCACTTTCCAGGTTTTGTTATATATTCGACAACTAACATTTTTTGCCATGTGTTGACAATGAAAACTTTCTTTCCTTCCTCCTGAATCTTACTCCACAGTCTGAAGCTCATTTATACAAACTGCAAATGTGCAGTAAGCTCTGCATAAGTCGAGATTGTTTACTTGAAAAGAAAATTTTATAAATATATACATATGTGTCAAATATATATATCAAAATTATATATATACGTGTGTGTGTGTGTGTGTGTGTGTGTGTGTGTGTAATTTCACTTTGAAATACTTTCCTTTATGGCTAGTCATTGACCATATTATTTATTTTTTAAGGGGCTTTTCTCCTTAGTAAGACTGGTATCTTCCTTCATTAAAAAAAAATCTTACTTTGTCTGAACACTGTTACAGCACTATACAACATTAAACAGAGTTAGTTTACTTTCTGTATTGATGAACAATAGAGAAAATGAACCTATTAAAGTCATACATTTAATTGTTCCAATATGTTACCTTATTTCTAACCAAAATTTGTATGATATAGAATGCCAAAGAATACATTTCTAGCTTTCTTTGTCATGATTTCCTCATTTGCTAGATAGCTAAGAGTTTATTAAAAAATAATAATAATAATTACCTGTTCCTTGATTTGAAACCATCTGGATTCTTTCCACAACATATTTAAATTTAAAATTAAAAGAATAAACTTTTAATCAATATTCACCATAAGATTTTTCAGAGCACAGAACTATATAGTTTTCAAAGACATGCAGATGTTGTTGTCCATGATAGATATTTTAAAAAATTATGATTTGGAAAAAAATAAAAATCATGAACAAAATCTTTGGTCACAAGAGTGAAAGATGTGTGTCTGTACAGATGTTATAACTATTTTCATAATAAATACTAACCTTCACTACAGGAATTTAGCAGCACACTTTAATTTGGATTTGAAAATTTAACATAAATTTTCTGACTTTGACAATAGCTGCCTAATATTTCAGTTTTGTACGCTATTTCCAGGTTTTACCTTCAAAATGAACCTAGTGGATTTTTTCATGTTTAAAAGCTATATTCCAGACCCTGTATCCTAAAACCAGTTTCTGACTTGATGTTTAGGGAATTAAATCAGACCGTAACAGAGTAAGTTCTTAGGTAATACCTGGTGACTGACTGGCAAGGATGAAAAGATATCCAATCTTTATGTAAAAGTTCATTCTCCATCAATTTTATTCATTTATTTTTTATTATACTTAAAGATTTTAACTTAAAAAATGACAAAGATTTTTCACCTGATTTTGAGTCACTCCCATGAATCAAGAAAAAAGTCAAATAGTTGATACAATGCCACCATGCCTTTAAGCTCCATATAATCAATACTGCAAACTAGAAATGTTTATCTTATACTATCACTGTCACACGTGATTCAGAAATGCAAGAACACGCAGAATGAAAAAATTTGTGAAATCAGTTCATAAATTAGGTGAAATTGTTCATTCAAATGTACAGGTTTCATATTTAAACAGTCTCACTAAGTTGGAGAAATTCATAAATCTATACAAAAAGAAGGATGAAATTCTTCAAGAAGAAAAGCATGTTGGCTCCTTAATGCCACTATCAAAAATATATATGTATATGTGTGTGTGTGTATGTATATATATGTATATATATGTATATATAATATAGTCGTGGTTCCTTTGTAAACATAATAAACAAAAACATTTTTTAAGTTAAAACATAATGGAATGCAAACCAGAGTAAAAATGTTACTTCTGAATTCAATCAGTTATATATTTTTCTATAAATTATTTTCTTCTGTAATTAAAAGTTATTTATCTATTAATAGTGCACTAAAGAACATAATTCTTTTGTATCGTGTATGAGTCAATTTTTGTGCTTTAATTGTCAACACCATCAGAAACTCTGAAGCTAATAAATCTCAGCAAATGACACAGAGACACAATCAAACATAAGGATTATGTGGCTACATTCATGCTTAATGAGAAGACAACATCTAATGAGGCTGATATGCCTCTGTTCGTGAGAATGTAAATTTTGTCTTGATGGATACAAAATATTGGCTTGAGGTGACCTTAATTTTCCATTACCCCCAACAAAACAAAACAAAAAATAACTAAGTCACAGACAAATATCTATTTTATTGGCTAAAACTCTTCACAGTTTGCAGATTAAATGTATCTATTACCCACATTTGATGACAAGTCATTTGCAGAGAATCTTCAAATTATTCAGGATGCTTTGTCCGCTGAGAGAATAATATTCTTTCAGCAATGATTATGTACAACCCCCACCTCTGCTTTTAAAATAAAACTGCAGATAGAAAGCATTTAATGCTTATTGCAGAAGTATCAAGAATCCCAGAGTGAACATCTCAAGTTATGCTTCCAAGCAGCTAATAGCCCTGCTTTGAGGTGGGGTTCATGTTTTGAAAAGAGACTGCCTCGTCTGTTTAAAATCAAAATGGTTCTTGATCTGATGAATTACTCCTCAGAGAATAATGTAAATAAAATATACTCAGAATAACATTATTAATGTAAACATACCTGAACCAGAGTCAAATTTGGTTTCTGACCTGCAAAGGGAAAGACATTTTTTTACAATATAAAAATTGCTTGTTAAAGAATAACTTATTTTATGAGCAGAAGGATTGCAACAGTTATAGATTTCAGTACATTGGTCAACAAGTAAAATAGCTTTTTAAAATGCAAATATATATTTACTTTAACCATTTTAAATGAATGCATTACTACCCTAAGTCCCCTAAACATGCACATATCCACAGAGATAGCACAATATGGAAAAGATATTAATTTTTTAGCTTGTTTTTGAAAGAGGGTAAATTATGTAAAAATATACACACATATACATACACACCCAATCTCTATAGATTAGCTTGTTTCAGTAATATAATAAAGCAATAAAAAAATTAAATTTAAAACTATCCTTTTTACTTATTATTAAAGATTTTCAATTATTTGATGCCAAGTAATTTTTCACTAAGTTCTTCACAGAGTAAATGAACCTAGTAACCCCATACATTTAATAAGTAGGAGAAAAAAACCCTGAGCCCTTGTGGGAACATTATGTTTCAGATATAGGTTAATACTGGTTGTAAATTCAGAAGCCTTTGAAGCTCTCAGTTCGGCTGTGGGAAAACTTCTGTTGGGTAATTACTCTCAAGATGCTGCTGATGTGCTGTCAAGCAGAATTAACCCTAAGACGAGGCCTATCTACACAAGCTACTCTAAGACAGCATTGTCTATATCTAGCTCTCAAACCAATTAGTGAGCATGCTCCAGCCGGATTTATATCACACATAACAATCAATAGTATATATGTTCACAGCTGCCACCCCAAGATACAAGAACCGACCAGCAGGAGTCCTGTTAAAGGATGTTACATTGACAGAGAAGACCTTTTCTTTTTCCTGGGGAAATGTAGTTAACTAAGTGGGAAAGCAGATTTCTTTGAAATTATGCCAGGGTACCAAAGCACTTTTGGAAGTAGTGGCTTTCTTTACCTAAATTAGCTTCAAGAGAAGTCATCAAAGTGGGGAGGACGGAAGGATAAGCAAGAAGCGGCTTCCTTTGTCATAAATTCTCATTTTCTCAAGTATTCTCAAATAAAGTTTCACCTGATGCTTAAACAAAATCAGTAATTTCAAAAACAAAAAAAAAGTACATTATTATAAGCATGGTTACCAATAACCATCACTGCAATCCAGGTCCACATTTTTCCCAAGCCCTGGGTACATCACATTCCTCATCTCAATCCTCCTCTTAGAGGTACCTGACTGGCATTTCAGGCGCCCATTTTCATTTTTTGTCCTCTTTCCTGTTCCAGAAAGCCTTGCCTCATGCCTGTTCTTTGTTTCCAGCATCCCTAAGCATAACTCTAAATGACAATGATCACACATCGTCCTGGTATACTTACCAATCTTATCTTTCCACTAGACTAGGCTGCATTAACCTCTGTAGCCACATCAACCACAAAGTGTCTGCTGCTTGTACTCAACAAATGGCTGTTATGGAGAATTTCTGCCTCTGCACACATCCTTATCTCCTTCTTACCTGAATAAGAGGTATTCTTCCTTCTGCCTAAAGTTCCCTCTACTTATGCCCTAAAATGCATTCTCTCATCTCCCCTGGAACCAGGCTGCGTGAGTCACTCCTTCGCTCTACCATATCTTCAGTATCTGAATCTCTACAGGTTTCTCCTCTCTTCTACATAAACGTGGTCCAGAAACAAATAAAAGCCCTCCTTCAAATCTGCACCCTGCTCTTGTTCTCTCTCTTTCTTCTTGGCTTTATAACCAAGTTTATTGAAAGAATAGAGTCTATATACTATATTGTCTTCCTTTTCTGACCTACCAGCACATTCATTATTTGAACCACTATGATCTGTCCTTGCTAAGGTTTTTCAGTGGCTTCCTAGTGCTAAATCCAAAAGCCCTGTTATAGTCTCTACTAAACCTCTCTCCAATTAATACAGAATATTACCTGAATATCATACTACAACCTCAAATGCCACATGTACTAAGCTGAATTCATTTTCTTTTCCTTCAAATATAATTTTCCTGCTATTTTCCCTATCATTTAAGTTGGAAATCATTATATTTTTCTAGTTTTCTTCTATTCCCCCAATTTCTAATTAGTCACCAAGACCTGTTGATTCTACTACATTCCCCTCCTCTCCATCCTCATTTTTACCATCTTCAGGCTTATCTTTGACTCAATAATCTCATAACCAGTATCCTCTCTCCCTTTCATTCCATCATTAAAGCTGCCAGACGTTTCCAAAACACTCATCTGATCTCATTACCAGCATCCAAACAACTAAAGCTGAGTTTTCCAAACTTGAGCCACAAGTTGAGCCATTAAAGAATTATGAAATCAGTAGTTTACAACCAGTACTTTTTAAAAACTGAAATAAAACAGAAAACAAGACAGAATGCACTTCACATATTGAGAATATGTACATTTTTGTAAATCTTTTAGGTATATGTACATGCATGTGTGTGTGTGTGTGTGTGTGCGTGTGTGTGAGCAATACCTAGTACGTGTGTACTAGGCAATACCATCCTTATAAGTGAGCAAAAAGCCTCTGCTCTGGCCTTCCACTGGCTGCAACCTCCTCTCCACCAGGCAAGGAGTCCCCTATTCTTTCTGAAGTGCCAAGTACCAGGGTCTCCAGCATTCTCTACCCTAATGGCCCTGAGCTGGCTTTCTCAGCCTGCATGGGCCTTTCCTTCAGACTGCATTGTGCCACTTCTGCATGTGTACATCCAGCCCAAGAGCCGGCTAAAGGCTATAAATTGAAGGAAGGAGCTTGGACCTCAGGGCAGAAGGAAGGGGGAACAAAGTGGGTAAGGCAGTATGCTTTCCCTACTCTTCTGTGTTCCCACTCAGAGAATTCTTAATTAAAACCCTCTTGTGAGCGCATGAAGTTGAAAGCACTGAGGGGCCAGAGGTTGCCCCTTGAGCCAGACTGGTGTGGTCTAGATGGCCTTGAAATTCCAGTGCCTGGCTGGCAGGGACAGGGAACAGGCAATGGGTGGGAGAACAGAGCCTCTGGCAGAAATGAGAAAGCCCCTCCCCGAACAAAGAAAAAAAGAAGGTGTTTCTCTTATGGATTCCATAATCCACTTGGCCTAGTTATTATTGTCCCTGCATTTCCCCAGGGTTAATAATGTTATTTTAGTGGAAGTCAAAACTAAATTTGTAATATTTTCAATTATTCGGTATCAATGGTTTTATATACAGTCTTCACTGTTTTTGTTATAAGGTGTATTTGTCAAGGTAGGTTGGTATCCTTTTCTAACAGTTTATTGCCTTCATTTATAACTTTAAAAATAATTATCTTTATTGTACTCCCATTTGTCCTTTTGCTCAAGCCTTGCAAATATGAGGGCCAGGCCTCGTAATAAGTCATCATGTAAAAAAGCATGTTTTACTATGGGCCATACTAGGGACCTAGGAACAACAAGTTCACACTCCTATGCAAGCTCTCTGAGGGGCCCACCCTGATCCAGCTCCCCAGCTCCATCTCTAATCCACACTGTATCTTTCACTCTCACCAAACCAAATTATCGCCATTTTATTTCACAGCCTGCATCCAGTGTCCTTCCCGCAGCTCATCACTGACAAACTTTTCCTCAACTATCAGGACTCACTCACTTCAATCCCCTCAGTGTTCTGCCTGTCCCTTTACCTCCCAGATCTCCTTGCTTGCTCCTCAGTTACTTTACACCGTGGGGCCTGGCACGGCACTTCCGACACTGTGAGGCACCAGAACTAAGCTCAGCGAGGTACAGACAGCGCCCCATTCATCTTCATATCCCCAACACTTACCACAGCACCTGGCATTTAAGACTTATTAAAAATTTGTAGTAAGAACTAACACATGAACAAATGAATCTGTAATTAATAGGAGGCCAAAAACAAGTGACCAAAAACTTAATAGAATGCCTCTTTAGAGATATATATATAAAAAAATCATATTAGAAAATTTTTATTCCTCAAATCATCTTATCTTCTCCATGGATAGATGTTCAGTGTGTAAATATACACAGAAAGTACAGAGAAAACATCTTCACAAACAAATTAATGACCTTAGGTATCAGTTTAAAAATAAGAGTATTCAGAATTCTCACAGTACTAAATCTGTACAAAATACAACTACTCTATTAATAAAAGATAACAAAAGAAGTTAATACTGTCGGTTTGAGGGGTTGGGGCAATTGGTCCTATGGTATCAGTTAATTCAGGTTTCTATCAGATTTCACATAAATACATTTACATACATTAGGGACACAGAGTACTCCTCTATCATATTATGGACTCATCTCTATTCATAAATCCTCTTTAAGAAAGCAAGTAAAATACCGATAGGAACAAACAAGTAGCAAGTGTGAAAAAAGAATTCAACCAATACAGATTATACGAGAAAGGCAGAGTTCATTCCGAACATATTCTTATGTGTTTATTTTCAGTAGCATACTGTGCTAGATGGGTAGGGATATAAATAATGCATAAAGTAAGGTTATACGAGGTATATGATGCATAAATATAATTGTGTCTCCACAGATACCATTTTAACCCTTGATTATATACTTACTTTTAAGCTTAAACTTATTCAACCAATTCCTTTGGCAATTGCCAAAAGATGGTAAATACGGCACAAACTATTACTGTCTTCCAATATCTATTCTCCCCTTTTTTATTTTAGAAATAGAATCTCTGAATTTTAAATGGGCACATGGCTGCCTATGTAAGACAATTATCCCCACCTCCCCTGTAGTTACTTGTAACCATGTGACTAAATTCTTACCAAAAGGATACAAGTAGAAGTGATGTATATAACTTAAAGAAAATGACTGCACCCTTCCCTTTCTTCTTCTCTTCTACCCACTGGTTGGGATGTAGATGCAATGCCAGGAGCTGAAGCAGCCATTCTTAGATCACGAAAGAGAAGCTGATATTAGAGCAACAGCCTCTGGCCACCCCTTGGGCTGAAGGTGTACACACTAGTAGCACCATATCAATCCTGACTTTCACCACGTTTAAGCCATTATGATTTTGGAGTCTTGTCAGACCAGTTCTAACAATACTGCCACACTTAAAAAGGCTGAAACTAAAACTTCCAAAGTTTTAAACCTGAAAAGATTTTATGAATTTAAAAACCATAAAGGGCAGATGCTAGGAGAATTTAAGTAATTATTATTACTTTTAAATAATTAAAACATATGCTATACGCATTCTTTTAATAATAGAGTTACAGATTTTTGAAAGAGGGCAGCTTTAGTCATTGGTTAGAGTTCTATAATCCTGAACAAATTTATAAAACTACTCTCTGTTTATAGGAAATAACCCAGTGTCCATGAAAGTGCTATGTGTATTGAAGTCAAAAGTTTTCATTTATTTTATTTTATTTAAAAATTTTTTATTGTCTCTTATTAGGAACCCATGAAATCTCAGAGAACACTGCTCTTTGCATAATGTTCAACTATGTTAAAAAATTTTTAATGAACTATAGGTTAATGAAGTCAGTGTTCCAAAAGGTTTTAGAAAACATGTAGAGGAGTGTGGGTACTGTTCTTACTGTTTTTAATTGATGTCAACTAAAGGTTCTAGCTACAAAAAATTACTAGAGGGAAGGAATGGGACGGACAGACTGGTATTTGCCTATAAGTGCATTACATATGGCAATTCTATACCAAAGATTTTCTAGGACAATCCAGGTCAAATAACTTATCCTGTTGCATGGGAACTCCTTGGGTTCCAATATTTCAGGATCCTATATATCTAAGTATTTTTTTCTTACTCCTACAAGTAATTCAAAGGCCTTCATTGCACTAGAGGCTAGTAATAATAGCAGTGAATATTTATTCTTCTTTCATTGCATAAACATAATATACTTCTTCTGCCTGGAACACTCCTTTCCCCTCTCCTCACCCACTCTTAGGTATCTCTAAACCCCTTTGTCTACTTAACTCAGAAAACTTTTTCCACACAGTATCTTAATTATCAATTTTTTGAAGAAGAGTGGCCAAACTAGATTATATCCCTTTTGTTTAAACTTTTATATTACATTGCTCCTTCTTTGCACTCATCAGAGTTGTTCTAAATTTGTTCACATGGTTATTTGATCATATTAAAAGAGTTCAATAATTGTGGCAGACCCTATTTGTTGCCTATTTAATGACCAATCTCCCTTTTCCCTGATAACAGAATTCTAATTTTTGAAGGGCACTAAAAACATGTCCACCCCAGGAATGAATCATCAGTAGGCTAAGCCAAGTATGGAAATTCTATTCTCCTCTGTCAGTGACTGGTTCAAGGATAGGCAGGTAACTTAGGTCTCAGCAGTGAGAGTAGCTGGAAAGTCTGCTGGGGACACTTCTTGGAAAGGTTTTTCTCTACAAGGACAGGAGTGATTTAAAGAGAAGGCTTTTTTTTTTTTTAACTTTTTCCCTATTTCCTACCTTTGAAGTTACTATATGTAGTTATATGATACTTTATTTTTATTCTGTATTTATATTCTGTCAAACCAGAACCCAGTCCCAGGTCTTCCATTTTCCACCCTGTCATTTTAGAGAAGGTAATTACCACTCTAAATCTCAGTTTAACAATCTATAGCATAATTACATTTTTAAATTTTTGTGTAGATTAAATGAGATGTTATTACAATGTGCCTAGGTTAGGACTTGGCACATATTTGAAATTGAGTAGAAGGTAGGTTTTATCTAAACAATGATATTAAACAAAGTTTACCTGTGGCTACAAGTACAACTAGCAATATTTTAGCTAAGTAAAAAAATACTATATGATAAAAAGAAAGAATTTATTACTCTGGTTGAGATCTATTACTTGGGGTGCAATTTTAATATGGGTGTTAAATGATGTAGAAAAATAAGAGAATAGCAATAAAAACAACTGAAGAAACTGAAAATATTTAAGAGAGAAGGCTGATAGAAAATAATTCAGTGATCTGATTACACAATATAGAAAAGGAATCTTAGTTGTCCTTAAAACACAAATAAAACATTCTCTAAAACAGTTGCAGAACACATTCCATACTGGAAAAAAAAAACAAAACTAGAGACCTGGATTCTAGTTCAGAAACCAGGACAAGTCATTTAACTTGTAAGCCCCATTTTCCTCATTAGCTTTATGAGGCATTTGAAAGAAATTGATGTTGCTCCACACAAACTATCCCTTGGAGAGGTGAGCTATCTAAATTTTGCTGCAGTTCCCAATAATGAATAAAAGGAGAAGGGGAAAGGAGAGGACAAAGGATAAGTGAGTGTGAGGTACTTTCTTTGAATTCAATCCTGTTTGTATGACATATAACACTTAACCATATGTTTCCTTTAAAATAATTTGTTTTTTGCATATATTTATATCTATAGCGAGAAAAAGCTTTAAATGTAAAAATTCTTCAGCTATTGAAAATAAATCCAAAACGCTAAAGAAAACAGTGTTTAGGAGAATAGGGCATACCTTCATGTTGAACTTCACATCAAAGTTCTAACATATGTGACTGTATTTGGAAATAGGGTTTGTAAAGAGTTAAATTGAGTTTAAATGAAGTCATTCAAGTGGGCCCTAATCCAATAAGACTGGTGTCCTTGTGAGAAAAGGAAATTGGGACACAGATATACACAGAGAGAAGACCATATGAAGACACAGGGAGAAGACAGCCATCCATAAGCCAGGGAGGGAGGCCTCAGAAAATGCCAACCCTTTTGACACCTTGATTTCAGATTTGCAGTCTCCAAAACTATGAGACAATAACTTCCTGTTGTTTAAGCTACCCTAGCAAACTACCATACTTCATTTCTTCTTCGGTCAGATATTTAGCAATCTCAAACCTCCAATAAAAGCCAAAAGTCTAGAAATTAGCTGGAAATAAAAATGTCCACAGCTCTTATACACTTTATCCCATTTTAGGTACAAAATATATTTGATTTCTCTATTCTCCCTCATTATTTTAACCATATTCTGCCAAAGTGCTTTACCTACTCTTTGACCATTGAGCAGCTGCTTCTGTAAATTACTATAGACCACCAGTAGGCATACCATAAGATTCTGATCAATGGGCTCTTTGTCTCTTCATATCGCTGTGGGAGAATGTTACAATGGTTATGCCTGGTCTTTTACACAACTGCTGTTGTGTACGTATGTGTCATGTGTTCTCTGGGGGATGAGGCAAACTTAGGAGGTAGTAAAATTTACTGCCCTCCA
The DNA here is from genome assembly GCA_028627145.1 of Eidolon dupreanum. NCBI lineage: Eukaryota > Metazoa > Chordata > Mammalia > Chiroptera > Pteropodidae > Eidolon > Eidolon dupreanum. The sequence continues at coordinate 52,770,911 of CM053503.1, read as the reverse complement.
TCAGTTTTACACACAGTATTTCTTGCCTATTTTCTGTAGAACTTTTCATTTCTACTCTAGGCTGTAATCAGAAATTGAACAACAGAAGTTATGGCTAGCAGGTTAGTGCTAGACACAATAATTAATAGATGTAAAATTTTAGAGAGACAATAAAAGAAACTCAAACAAGAGCAATCTAGAGTTGCCTAGTATAGAGGCAAATATTAGACACCTTGATATCTTCTAAGGATGTCAATGGGGATGAAAAGATAAAGAATCCTCTTCCTCTGGACTCCATAAAACTCTATAGGAATTCTTTAAAGGAACAGAGCCCTATGTAGCTCTCATTATGGTCTGACTGCACCATTGTTTTATAACACAATTTAATAAATAATTTTAATAATGAGAGCTACAAGTCATGAAAATAATAATTATGCCATTTTGTAAGATATGGAAGTATATTATTTAGAAAGCATATTTAAAAACCATTAGTTAATAATTTTAAGGTTAAAATAGATGTTCTGATTGTCTCAAGAATATATTTATCCAGAGCCCTTCATATCTACTGTACAAAAACAAAAGAATAACAAAATTAGGAAGAAAAAAAAATTAAGAATAAAAAAAAAAAAACATGGAGAAAGGATATTTCCAGTCTTAAATTAAGTCTGCTCTCTGTTTCTACAAAGCCCTGAAAAAAAGCCATTTAGATCTTAAAAAGTTGGTTGCATTTTTTATTTGCAAAGTAAGGATAATAATATCTGCTACTCCATACATATTTGGGGAAACAAAATAAATAATGGTTGAAGAACAGGAAAATCTTATAGGGATGAATTTTCCTACAGAATTTTAGGATTACACGATTCAATAATTAAATTGAAAATAGAAACTACTTTCCATGAGAATGTTAAATTCATTCATTATTCCACTTAAAAATTAGCATTTCTGTTGGAGCAATTAAAACCCAGACTAAGGCAAACTTTCAATGGCAAAACAAATGAGAAAAAAGTCATCGATTCTTTTTTGCATTCATCCATTCAAAATATGTACTGAGCACCAACCATGTACAGGAACTGTTCTAGACTCTGGGATACTAAGATGGAGTTCACATTCTGGCAAAGGGAGTCGGATAGCAAATAACTAAATATATTAGATTATTTCAGATAGAGGCTGACACAGAGTGCCTTCTGTAATAAAATCGAGAGGATAATGGGAGAGTTCCTCGAGTGGAGGTGGGTAACTATTTTAAATAAGTGGTCAGAGACATGCTTTAGAAGGAGACAACATTTCAGGTGACACCTAAAGAATGAGAAGGCATTCACACACAATGTGGGTGCAAAATGGAAACTCTGGTAGAGACTCCAAAGGACAGGCAAATGCAAAAACCCAAACTTAGCATGAAACAGAAGGAGGAGAAGGAGAAGAAGGGAAAGAGACAGAGGGAGGGGGAGGAAGAAAAGGGGCAATGTATCTGGAAAGAAGTGAATGAAAAACAGAATGGTAAGAGATGAAGTCAAAGAAATAGACAAGGACCAGATCACAACTTTAAAAGCCATTGTAAGAAGTCGTGGATTTTTAAAGATACAATGATAAATTATCAAAGATTTTAAAGAACAAATTATAATCTATTTTAAATTATTTATATCTTCACCCTGTTTTGTGAAGCATGAACTATAATAGGACAACAGCCAAAGCAGAGAACTCACCCAACACCCAGATCAAGATATTTTTAATACTATCTAATACTTTTTAATACTATTCTCTAATACAAGGAATCATGACACCTAGGAGAAATCTAAGACTGGGCAGAAAATATATAAGATAAGTCTAGAGCATCGAATAGTGCCAGAAAGTAAGGAAGAGCTCAAAAACAAATGCAAACAAACCCCTATATTGGTAGGGATATGTCAAAAAGGACACAGAAGCCAACTGAAAGAGCTCTCCAATAGCCAAAGCTGGAACAATATGAGCAACAAAATAAATAAAGTAATATTTGATTATAGCCAAAGTATAAAATAAATATCCATGCATCCATATTGAGATAAATAAATGATTAACTAAATAAATAAATGAGAGAAAAGACGCAAATTTCCCCTGAAGAATTCCAAACAATTTATGTAAATATTTTACCCTCAAGATGGGGAAAAAAGACTAACTTTACTGTGACTAAACCTAATAAACACTACTCAGCCAGGTGACCACAGTAATTATCAAAGGTGATGTCATGTTGATAGCATGTACCCTTGATAGGAGATGATGAAAATGGCACTTTATCTCTGTGATCTTCCTCTGCAAAACCAATAACCTCAGTCTAAGCATGAGAAAAACATGAGACAAATCCCAACAGAGGAGCATCCTACAAAATATCTAACCAATACTCCTCTAACTGCAAAGGTCATCAAAAATAAGGAAAGTCTGAGAAACTGTCACAGTCAAGAGAAACCTAAGGAGACTGACAACTAAATATAATGTGGTACCTCGAATGTGATCCTGGAGCAGACAAAGGACATTAGTTAAAAACTAAGGAAACTTGAATAAAGTATGAGCTTTAGTTAATAAAATGTACCAATATTAGTTCACAAATTGTAATAAATATACTATATAAATGTAAGATATTAATAATAGGGGAAACTGGGTAAGGGAGTATTTGGGAACCCTGTACCATCTCGTCAATTTTTCTGCAAATCTAAAGCTGTTAAAAAATAAAGTCTATTGAGAAAAAAACAAACAAAACTGAGAGACTATCACAGTAGTTCAAGTGAAAGATGATAAAGATGATGGTGAAGCAGTGGATACGATAAGTCAGATTCAGAATATATTTTGAAAGTGCACAACAATAAAACATGATGGTAGATTAGATATGAAAGGTGAGAGAAAAAGAATAATCAAGGATAACTCTTGGGTTTTTGCTCAAGTACCTGGGTAGATAATGGATAGTACCTTTATTTAATAAATGGGAAGAAAATGAGAGAGGAATAGGTTTTGTTGCTTCTGAGTCATTTTGCCCCCTCTGTTTGTTGCTAATTCCTGATTTATTCTTGTGAACTGCAGAATCAATAAGAGTTTCAAGCAGTATGGTCCCACATAGGATCTCAGATTAGTATAATTCTCTTGGTTTTTCTTTAATCATAAAAATACTAAAAGCCTACTTTATAACAAAAAGTATATAACTGCATTGAAAAGAGATGGTATAACATGTTTCTTGACTTAATTTTGAGACAAAAATTAGTGCTAAATCACTAGTTCCCTAGATCCAATTGAATGATTTTGGAAGATGTATGATTAAACAGATTACATCAAGCTTTTAAAAAGCACAGATTAAAGAGTTTGGAAATTTACACTTTTAAATTCTCCAGATGATACTGAGAACCATGACCTGGATGGCATTCCTTTAAAGCAAAGAAAATTTCTTTATTTAAAATATGAAAGCGTCCTGCATTTCTAATTATTTCAATTTATTTATGTTAGTACTTCCCAAAGGAATTTATTGTCCAGTGAGGAAGCAAAATACTTCCTATCACATTGTGTAAATTTACACATTCACAAGTTGTTATGCATCACCATTATAAAGTTATCTTTATAGGGAGCAATAAATTAAACACCAAACAAGTAAAAATCTATCAGAAAAGACCCAGTCCCAGGGGGAAAAAATAATAATAATACATTTGTACTTTCTTGGTGAACTTATTTAAAACATTTTGATTTTATAGCTATTGTTTCTGGCCACATAAATCAAATGATAAGGTTCCATGAATTACTCAGAGTGGGCCAGCAAATTACCTGAAAAGATTCATCACTAAGAGATGTTTTGTGTGGTCAATACATTTACACCCTATTAAATTCCCAAGCAAAAATAATATGAAAGACAAAGATTCAATATCAAGAAGGCTTCTCTCAAATCTGGAAAGCATGAAAAGAAGATCACTAGATCAGAACTTTCAAGTCGTAGTCATGAATATTTACGGAGTGCTATCTATGTGCAAAGCACTCTATTTGAAGAAAGAGGCCTTCTTTAAAGTAGTCATATTTCAGCCCTTTACAGTTTAAGATCCTTTATAGTTTAAGATCAACAGTTTGAACCTCAATCAAGAGCAAATGGGTAGCTGGTTCATTCCAAAGGATGCAGGTATAATTTGATCAGTGCTGCTTAGTTTCTTAAATTGAATGGGTCTTTGCAGTTTGTATAAATTCTACTTTCTGGGTGGTCTTCCAAAGCAATCTCAACGAGGGCACACCACAGAAGTACTGAAGTTAATTTATGCTTATGTAGACTATGAGTCATGCAACTGCCATTAACACTATATACTGAAGTGAGTACATAGAAGTAAAATGTGAAAATCTCCAGCACTATAAAACCAACTTTCCTTAGAGCAGAAATATTGCAACTAGAATGACCACTGGAAAACAAATCAAGACACAAATGAACAAAAGTATAAGTTTGTTCCAAGTACAATGCAAGGTCAAGATAAAGTATAAACAGCAGAAGGGATCATGGGTTACAACCAGCTAATCCATGATCATGAAATATAGGAATGATAAACTGAACATCATTACCTAGTTTGACTTTAATTGACTCTTATTCCTTTGTCTACCCACTGGGTACGACGCAGTAAAATGCTCAAATAGTGGAAAGAGCAGCAACACTACTAAGAGCTGCCATGTGTTAAATTCCTACTCCATGGCAAGCCCACTTAACACGTATACCTTCACACACATAAGCAAAGAACCTAGTTAATCCAAAAAAAAATTGAATATTAAAAACTCATCTCATATATGGACAATTACCAAACTAAAAAAGTCTTTTACCTATCTCTCAAGAGAAAAGTTCATCTTCTTTTCTAGAGTTTATTCTACCTGTTCTTTAAGTCCATTTCCCTCATCTCTAATACCTTAAATATCTCCAAGTTTACATTTTTCTTCAATTTATCAAAAAAATAAATCAAATTTTCCCTTGAGTTTGCTATCCCTCCAGTTATAACAGGTTGGCCTCACCACTCCTACCTAACTATAATGACTTAATTATGATGACTGTTTTCTGGGATTATTTCAATTTCTGATATTTCACCACATTATCTCCATTTCAGTTTGTGGTTTGAAAACATGAGATTGTATCCTAAAACCTTCACTACTACTTCCAACGAAATTGTTCTCTAACATTGCCAAACCCAATGACTGTTTCTTATTCTTTTGAATCTCTGCAGCATTTCATAGTCTAGTTCATCCTTTCTGTGATATCTAAACATCTTCACTTTAGCCATTATACTAATATAGGCCTTACATATCTTCCTTGTCTACTTTAGGACTTCTCAGTGTGTGTTATTAGTAACATTAGCTTCACATTATGTTCCTCAATTAAGAAAAGATTTTATGGTCAAAATTTTTCAAAAATGCTACATATAACATTCTACTCCTGGAGCTTAACAGTGAATATTAGTGAATTGGGCACATCTTGATATTTATGATAAATAAACCACTGACTTATTTTAACTGTTTTCCAATAAGCAATCCTATGTTTTACTAGTCCAAAGAACTCTCTTTATTTTAACACAACACATGTTAACATGTCATGGAACTACTATTATGTAGGCATAGTATTCTGATAAAAACCAATATTCGTTGTGACGCACTGGGAAATACTGACATACCTAAAATTTTAGGTTAAAACCTGAAATCTATCAGGTTTCCAAAACTGAAATCACCATCCTTCCTCTCAAGCCAGATTTTAAACATCAACTTAATCATTAGTAACAGCTTGTTCGCCAATCTTTTTCCCACATTCAGACAGCTGACAAATATTTTTACCTCTTACAGTCTATTGTCTGTAGTGTTTGTTCCCTCCCTTACATGGACATCACTCTAAGGCAAAATCTTCCTTCAGCTTCAGCTAGACTCATGATAACCAAACATAAGAATTAGAGAAGAACTTATTTAAAAAAAGATTCTGGGCTACACCACAATCTTGCTAAATCAGAATTCTGCAGGGAGAGGCTTAGAATTTGTGAGCCTAATGGCCAGCTTGGTTTGCAAAGTGCTGAAAGAGACCATAAAGCTCCATGACTTTTCTCCTTCCCCTGAGCTAAGCATTTTCAGTTCTCTTCCACCATTTCTTCAAGTGACAGTTTTGAATCTCCTAACCATCAGCTGCTCTTCTCTGAAAATAGTCTATTTTGTCTATAAGCCTGTTAAAGAAAGAATCTTATACTGAACCACAGAGCACTCTGGATATATTCTGGCCAATCTGTAAGAGAAGACTATCAATTATCTCCAGGGTTTCTCTAGATCTGCCTTTATGCTGGACAGGCAAAATCACTCTCCTTCCTATTCCTGCAGCAATTACTACTCATTATCCTCCACACCAACTTGAAATAACCACTAGAATGTGAATCACCCAGCAGACAAAACTTCACAGAATTTTAAAGCATTACTTACCTAACTGACCTTCTGTTCTCTGTTCTAAATAAATGGCATACCTCCCCTTCTCTAATGAATTTTGGTTCTGAAAGCTCCAATTTATACCAATCCTTGTTTTAGTATCGACGCTTCACAGCTACAGTGTTTTTTCCACTTACAAGACATTTCAACATTATTTACTTAAACCTCTCTAAAGTTCTTGTGACAGAGGTATTATCATACAAATGAGGAAACTAAGGCTCATAGAGGTTAAGTAGCTTATGCAAGTCACCCAGTAAGTGAGGAAAGTTGTGACTTCAACCTCATATGTCTCAGACCTTAATCACAGCTTTCTCTACTTTAAAATCCAAATATAGTCACTTGGCCATTGTCAGAAAATTAGCACCAATTAACACCAGAGTGTGATAGCTACCAGATGATGAATTACTCAGCAAAAAGAATAGCCAGCTGGAATATAGGAAGGCATTATAATACAGGAACTAAGGACTGATACTTTTGGGGCCAGACAGACCTGAATTTGTGTCCTGGCTCCATCTCTTACTGCCAGTGTTACCTAGCGTAATTATATACCCTTTGTGAACTTTGATTTTTCATTTGTTATTAAGAATAAAGGAGATAATTTTCTTTAAAGTGCTTAGAATAATGCCTGGTACATGGTAAGTCCTCAGTTTTTTTAATCCTTCATTTAAATATGATAACAGCTTACTAAAATTTGTCTGTTTGGATATAAATACAAATATTCCCAACTTGGTGTCCCATTCTTCATCAATTACCTCCTGGTGTCTGGGAATACAACCATGTGAGGATCATAGGAAGATGAAAGATAGTATGAGGAGGGAGAAAATTTTAAATGATGCTTGAAGTGGAGGCGGAGAGAAGGTAGGTAAATAGAAGGTCTGAGCTAAGTCTAAGCTCCCAGTGGCTGCCCTTCCTAGGTTATCATCACCATTACCAGTCACTTAAGGATAAAAGAGAAAAAAAAAAAAGAACAACTTAGAAGAGAAGAAAGGCAGTGGGTAAAGTACCTATTTGGGATGTGAGTGGATTAATAAATGTATAAGATGAATTTGGGCTCTTGCATATCATTTTGGAATTCCATTCCATTTCATTCTTTAATATTATCACTAGGAAAAGATAAATTTGGGATAGAAAGTGTTTTTAAAATAAATTGTTCAATGTTTGTAAGGCAGTGAGTAAAGGTAATAATAATAATGTTAACTATTTTTCTTATTATCCAAAAAGTACATGTTTGTGTTTAAAAAAATAAAAGGATAAGAAAAAAAAGAAAAAAAGAAAAAATCACCTACAATCCAACAACCTAGATATAACTACTGTTAAAATTTGCTACATAACCTTCTAAACTGTTTTGTTTATACATTTATAGATATGTGTATTTTACAATATGGGGACATATGTAATTATTGTTTTGCAAACTTCTAAATTTCTTTTCAGATCATTAAATATTTTTTGCAATATTATTTGAAGTGCCATATATAGTTTAACTAGATAGTTCTGTTAGCTAGACACCTATTGTGGATATTTGAATTATTTTTTGCTATCATAAAAAGAATGATCAAAAACATTCTTGTAGCTTTCTCTTTATGTATAAACATGATTTTTAGCATAAATTCCTGAAAGTGTATTTGCTAGATCAAAGGCATGCAAAATTCTAAGACTTTTTACATACTTATCAAATTGTTGTCCAGGAAGTTACTGCCAATTCTCACTGTACCCAGCAGTACTGTATAATGCTAATTTTCCAGATCTTGACCAACACTGAATTTTGTGATATTGTTCAAATCATCCATCGAAGGACAGACACTTAGGTGGTTTCCATGTCTTGGCTATTGTGAATAATGCTGCAGTGAACATAAGGGTACATTTATCTTTATGAATAAGTGTTTTCAAATTTTTCAGGTAGATACCCAGAAGAAGACTTGCTGGATCAGATGACAGCTCTATTTTTAATTTTTTTGAGGAATTTCCATACTGTTTTCCATAGTGGCTACACCAATTTACATTCTCACCGGCAGTGTGCGAAGGTTCTCTTTTCTCTGCATCCTCTCCAACACATGTTATTTCTTGTTTTACTGATAAAAGCCATTCTAACAGGTGTGAAGTGATATCTCATTGTGGTTTTTGATTTGCATTTCCCTTATATAACTAGGGATGTTGAGCATCTTTTCATATATCTGTTGGCCATCCATATGTCTTTTGAGAAAAGTCTTCTTCTCATTTTTTAATTGGATTGCTTTTTTGTTGCTGAGTTGCATGAGTTCTTTATAAATATTTGGATATTAGCCCCTTAATGGAGTTTATCATTTGCAAATGTCTCCTCCTATTCGGTTGGTTACCTTGTTTTGTTTTGTGAATGGTTTCTTTTGTTGTTCAGCTTTTTAGTTTGATGTAGTCCCGTTCATTTATTCTTGCTTTTACTTCCCCTGACTTTGGGGTGAAGTTCATTAAGAAAAGGATGATTGGATTAAGAAGATGTTGTACATACACACAATGGCACACTACTCAGCTATAAAAAAAGATGAAATATTGCCATTTGCAACAACATGGATGGATCTTAAGAGTATTATGCTAAGGTGAAATAAGTCAGATGGAAAAGGATGAGGACCATATGATTTCAGTCGTATGTGGGATATAAAACAAAAAGCAGCAAAAAAAAAAAAAAAAAAAAAAGCAGAGATATAGACAACAGAATGGTGGTTACCAAAGGGAAAGAGGAATGAAGGAAGGACAAAGAGGGAAAAGGGGATCAAATATATGGTGTGAAAGGAGACTAGGCTTTGGGTGGTGAGAACACAACAGAGTACACGAATGTGAATTATAAAGTTGTACACCTGAAATTTATATAATTTAATAACCAATCGCCCCAATACATTTAATTTAAAAATAAATAAAATTAAAATAGTAATGTAAAAAGAAAATGTTCACTAATTTGGTAGATAAAAAACTATTCCTTTTTACCTCATTTTTTTATTACTGAGGTAGAATATATCCCCTATGCTTATTATTTATATTTCTTATTTTGAAAAGTATGTTTATATCTTCTGTCCTTTTTCCCAATGTTTGTCTTTCTCAATTGATTTGATATTAATCTTCTGTGTGTGGGTTGCATATATATATTTTCCAGTTTGCTTGCCCATTTTTCAAAGTGTTTTTGATCTATAGAAATGTAAAATATTTAGATAATTCCAACCTAATATATTTTTTTTTCTTTTTGATATCTGCTTTGGTAATCTTGTTTAGAAAGATTTACCTCACTCCAATGTTATACAAATTTCCCACTTATATTTTCCCTTAGGCCTTGTATGATCTTACTGTTGATATTTTAAATTTTTATTTAACCTAAACTTTATTGGGATATAAGACACTGGGTTGTAAGATATTGAGGGTAGGATCTAAATTTATTTTTTTAACACTTAGCTGGTTGTCTCAACACCATAATAGTTCATTGATTCTACTGGGTACTTTTTATCTTTAACATCTTAACATCTCTGAAACCTGAATGTGTCTATGATTAATAAACAGCATTTCACAATTTATTGGGCATTTTTTTCTTAGTGTTACTTGAAGTAATAATAAATCTTTCAATCAATGGCTTCTCAGGTTTGATGAAACAGTATTTACTTCTATTCCTTTTTCACTAAGAGTTTTTTTTTTTTTTTTAATTAAAAAATGCCCTTGGAATTTTTATAAAATCTCTTCTGGGCATACATTAAAATGATCATATATTTTTCTAAGATATCTCAGTATTGAACAATATATTCATACACTCCTGAAGTAAACCCTACCTTGTCATGGCATATTACTTATTCGACATACAGCTATATTCCTTTTACTAATATTTTAAGGTCATTACTTCTATTGTCATAAATCATATTGGTGTATAGTTTTTCTTTGTAATGTCTTTGTCAGGTCTTGGTTTTAGAGGTATTTTACATTTGTCAAAAAAGTTGATAAGCTTTCATCTATTTTCTATGATTGACACAGTTTGTAATAACATAGAAATACTTTTTTCTTTTTTCTGTAAAAGTCTAAGCTGGTTTATGATAACTCTCAATTTCTCCTAGGGTTACAGTCAATTTATATATTACATCTCTTCTTTAGTCAAATTTTATTTTACTTTATTTTTAAAAATTTATACTGATATTTTTCTTAGAATAGAGTTATACATAGTATTCTCTTACATTAAAATAATTTTTTCTATATCTTTGGTTTTACCCCATTCTCATTCCTAGTATTTTGAACCTACGTTCTTTTCTTCCTTTCTTTCTTGATTAGACTTAACAGAAATGTTGAACTTTATTGGTCTTTTTCAATATCAAACTCTTGAATTTAACAGTTCTATTTTTTTATTTCTCAAGATATTTAATCTTAGTACTTGTATGATTTTCTTCTTTCCTTTGATTTTCATCAGATTTGCTGTGATGCGCCTAAATGTAGTTTTTCTCTGTATTCATCATGTTTTAAATTTGCAACACTTTTTGAACCTGTAACTCGAGATTTTTTGCTCAATTTGGGAAAATTCTTGGGTTTTATTTCTTCAGATATTGCTTTCTCCCCCATCATCTTTTGCTTCCCTTTCTGTGGCTCTAGTATGTTATACCTGAAACTGTGTAGTTTATATTATCTTTCCAATAACTTTTCATTTTTTTAGCTATCCTAGCTTCAATCTGGATATTTTCTACTGACCTGTTTTTCTGCTCACTAATCCTGCCTTCTTCTATATCCAATATACTAGAACTATTTTATTCTTTATTATTCTAATTCCCTGATGAAATTCTCCATATTATTATATATTTTCTTGAATGTATTATTCAGTTATTTTAAAATCTGTATCTGATGACTTAATCTGGATATGTGGATCATCTATAGACCTGTTTGTCAATGTATTGCCCTTTGTCTTTTACTTTAGTCTGCCTGGTCATTTTTGATAAATGCCTGATATTGCATATGAAAAACTGGATTATGGATGATATAATCTTCTACAGGCAGCTAGAATGGGGAGGAGAGGGTGAGATTACTTTAATCAGAGACTAAATTAACTTGGGTCTGGGCTGCAGTTTTTGATAAATTTGGTCTACCTTTGGTCTGCCCCCATTACACTGGTATGCTGGAGCTCAAGAGAGCCTGTTGTTAAAAGTTTAGAAACTCTGAGAGCCAATTGCTAAACACAGGCATTACTAAAAATAAGTTATATAAACTTTCAATTAAATTAATTAAAAACAAAAGTAAAACTCAAAACTTACCATCTCTAAATTTTTAAACTGGCTTTAACTATCGTCTATGTTATTTACAGCTGTTGTATGTGCAGTGTGGAACTACTACATAATGGTCTTACTACACATCTCTTCCTAACTCCACGTTCAGTGATGGCACATTTGTAGCCTGATGTGGCTCATGGTGAAAGTATTTACACCACAAAAATCAACAAGCACTGCAAATCAGAGCTTAATTGTTTTGTTGATTGTCTAGGTCAGTTATTCAAAACTGGAGATGACTTCTTCCAATCCCAGGAGATATTTGAAAATATCTCAATAAATTTTTGTTACAAGTTGGGGAGAGGGGGACAGGTGCCACTGACATCTAATGGGTAGAGGTTAGGGATGCTACTAGATATCCTGCAATGTATAGGGCAGCCCTCTACAACAAAGAATTATCCAGACCAAATGTCAATGTTGAGGTTTGCTGACATCTCTGCTTCTGAATGTCTGGAACCTTTCCCTCTCTTCCCATGCCTAGAATTGACAAATGCCTGCAGGGAAAAGGTGAGCATTTTATCCCAGTTTATTTTATTGTTTTTGTTGTTATCATTTTTCTAGCACTTTGAGTTTACTATTTAGTTATTTTTAATCTCTTATATTTAATAATAAAAATATTTGACTATGAACTTTGCTTTTGATATAGCTTTGTGTAGGTGATTTTTTGGGGGAGGGGTCACTTTTTGCTCTTTTCACTGTTTTCTTATAAAAGGCCCCAGCCATAGACATTTTTTTCTTCTCTCTCTTAGTTGGGATAGGTGTAGCTTTGCAGTTGCAAACTATGCTACTGTTGAAATAAGCATCCACTTAAGGTAAGTTCCATGAGTGGTCTATAGAAAACACTTTGAGAAGTGTAGTAGAGGACAATAATTAAGGGAGTCCATAACCAAGTATCTATTATACTTTGACTATGCTAGTGTCAACTTGAATCACTTAACTCTGCTGTTATTTCTGACTAACTGGAATTTTAAAATTTATTTAACAAATAGTTAAGTACCAAGGAATGTAAAGTCCTATGCTCCTGCACTGAATAAAGATGAGGGTTACAAAAATCTTAAGTCATGACCTATTCTCTCAAGAAATTTATAGATTTGTTAGGGACAGACTTGTAAATAACTAATATATTCAAACTCTCAGTTACTATTTAAGTCACATTATTTGGGGAATTTAGAATCCAGACTCAATTTTTTTTTAATTGTTCAACAGAAACTGAAAATATTTTAGATGAAATGGATCACTGGGTCATATATTATAAAACACGTGGTAATGAAATCAAAAGCAAACTATACTGACTTAATTTTGAGAACTTTAGTAGATTTGCATGCTGTTTATACTTTACCATGTAAATTTATTTGGAGCTGCACAGCTTTTACAAACCTTTTTACTAATATATCTTTTAGAGCATGCACGTGTAATTATTTCATTTGACACAGTAGTGCTATGAGTTAGAATGAGTTGATGTTATTCTCACCATTTTACAGATGAGGAAAATGAGATGGAATGTTTAAGTAACTTGCTTTAAGGTTATGTAGCAAGTCTGTGCTGACACATTACAGCACTGTTTCCAGTTGGTACCCTGGATGGCTTCTGCACTTTTCTTTAATAATGTTATGTGATGGGTCACACTGAAGACATGTATCTGAATGAGTATTTAAGTGATCCTTTATGAATAAGTGACCATGTTTTGAAAAAAGAATTATTCATTTACAAAAAGAGTAGCTTTTTGTGGATTGCCTCAGAAGTACTTGCTAAAATTTGCACATTAGTTCTTATAAGCTATCTTTAAATAATTTCAAAGTCTATGAAGTGGAACAAACATTCATGAATTTTCTGATTCATAAATTTGCTGATTACATAAACAAGATAAATTTACATGAATTACAGATAAAATTTTTGCCTATTATGTTTCCCAATTTATTCTAACTATCCATTCTAATTCACTAAGGAAAATCTAAACTATTTCTGTGTACACCTGGAAAATTAACTAAAGAACTAGGATTGTATTTTAAGTAATATAAGGTTAAGACTGTCCTTCCCTCACTTTTCTTCCCCCAAAACACATTCATATACACACACTCATTCACACACTTTCAGGTATCCAGGGATTTTATATAAGTGTTGCTTTAATTTTACTATGTGTGTGTGTGTATAACTTTTAAATAGAAAAATGCGGTTATAACAATCTTCACATATTGTTAAACTTTGAATCATGCCTTGCCACGGTTTTCTAATTTCTCAAAATATAACTGTTCTTTATTTTATCCTACACTTTTATGCTATTTATGCTTTTCTTTCTTTTTTCCTGGTGGTTTAATGAGCCTGGCATTAATAATGATTTTTGCTCCTTATCTTTGTCAGTAACTCCAGGAAGTACTTTTCTTTCCATCTAGCTATGGTCTTACCCTGAGCTTTCAGATGAAATAAATACAACAAAATAACTCTCCTGTTAACAGATATTTTTCCTGTAAATCATTCTATGTAGGGACAAGATAGGTAGGGTCAATGGGATGAGAGAAGCCAATTTTACATTCTCTTCAAAATAATATACGAGTTATTTAGATATAACAAAAGTTTAAGCCACTACTCAGAAATCTAGTTCATTTCAGAGTGGTTTCATGGCACTGGAAAACTTTGTTAAAGAATTCAGAATGAGGTGAAGGGCAATTCGAATCCTTTAAATTCAAGTTAAATGCATTTTGTAAAGGTTAAGAAACATTTGCTGGATTATGAGCAATTTCCAGCTAGAGTTCCATAAAAAGAAAGCTTGAAATTAAGTTCATGTTACTCTCCCTAGTAGAATTCCATAGTGACTGGAATGGTTTATGAGTACATATCATATGGAGAGCGTTTAAAGGGTTGAGAAAATGGAACTTGAATAGAGTAAGAATGGAAAACTCTCTCTTCCTACTCCCCTCTTCCTTCCCCCTCCCTGCTTTTACATTAGCCCTCACTGTGGACAGACAGACACAGACACACACACACACACACATTATATCAGAAAAGGAAAGGATTATGCTGAAAGTCTCCATTAGTAGTAAATGGAGTAACATACATGAAATAGTGTAGTTGAGTAAATTGTGTGTGGCATTGAACTGGAATTTCTGCAGTGAAAGGGCTTATGTTCTTAAAGAGCTGAAAAATGACTTAAATTTTCTAGTAGCCTAGAATAAAACTGCACAGGAGGCTCATGTGAAATGTAGCAAGTGTGAATAGTTTTGCAGCACAGTTCCATTTGAAATGTAGCTACACAGCTGGAGCAGTGACTCATCACACTAATATATACTGTTCATAGGCAGACTCTCTCTAATAAAGCCTTCACTTTCTCACATTATAAGGAATTTCTTAGGCTGTTGTGATGGTATGATATGTTCCTAAAACTTGGTCAGGCCACTTGAGTTTAACATTTGTAGAATACTTACCATATATTGGAATTGTTCTGCATTTAGTTCTTACACCTGTTTGGTCTTATTTTCCCCCATTTTATAGGTGACGAATCTGGGGCACACATCCAGGCTAATATTCAACTGTTTTCACCAGTTGCTTTTAGCCCATGCGTGTTCTGATTGAAAGAAATGAAGATACAACAAAATTTTAAGACAGAAAGAAAGATACTCAAGACAGCTCATGTTAGTTGACGTCAATCTTCTCACAAATCTTTTTCATAAAAAAAAAAAAAGTAGTGAAAATTTGGAGAACAGCTACCTGAGAGTATGTAATAGGGAATCAATAAGCAGAAATAAAATATGTTCTATTTTCAGTAACTAAAACCCTGCCCGTGAATCTGGCCACTGTCCTAGCTCTCAGAGATGTTGAGAGGCCTTATGGCTTACTTAACATTGGCAGCTTCTTCCTGCCAGGATTCCAAGGGAAGTCCCTAAGGATAATGACCAGCCTGAAACTGAGTCCTTCTTGATGATCTGTTCATTTTGGTTCCGCACTCCCTAGATTAAAATGGTCTTCAATTTTCAACGTTAAGTACTATGAGAAATACAGATTTTTCAAGGAATTGAGGGCAGTGTGTATGTTCCATTTGTTCCAATTGTGCTGAGCAAAATAACCAGACTAGAGCAGCCAAAGAAAATATTAAAAGTTTGTTTTTCTAAGATTCTTCAGCTTTCATCTTTTCTAAGGGTTTGAGTGTTACTATTCTAAATCTATTTGTATACTGGCTGTGTGATCTTCACAAGGTACTTACCCCTTGTTTCTTTATCTATAAAATGTGTTGTTGTGAAGATTAAAATATAACCATATATAAAGTACTTAGAACCATGCCTGACATCTGGTAAGCACTACATAAGTTTTAGCTCTTATTTTTATTACTATTATCATCATCATCATCATCATCATCATCATCATTAATGAACCTATATAAATGATTAGTTCAGGGCAAGGCCTGATAATTAAGTGTATACAGAACAAAAACTATTCTATATGATTCTCCAAAGTTTTAAACAAAGTTATTAGGAGCTGATTACCCATGGATAATATTGAGGGTTATCAGCTAACAACAACAAAAATTCCCAATGAGGCAGTTACACTCTTATTTCCTTCTTTTTTCACCCCCCAGAAATCACTCTTGTGCACTGTTATAGCTTACTTCCCATTTTCTTCATGCTATTATCTTATTCAAAATTTCCCCACAATCTATCTGAAAATGTTGAAACATGCATCTAATCAACAAACAAATATTTAGCGATTATGACATGCCAGGGACGAGAGATATAAATATGACTAAGACATGACCTTGCTATTGTAGAGTTCACTTACTAGTGGTCAGATAATTACAAAACAAAGTGGAAGTGTACTTCTGGAAGTGTATACAAGGTGATATGAGAGCAGAAATGAGGGACACCAAAGTTTACCCTGGAAAGCTCAGACAGGACTTTCTGGAGGAAAAGATACCTGGGCTTAAAGGATTTCAAGTAGGAATTGAAATGTCTTCTCTGGTGTCCAAGGGCTTCTTTAATGGGTCCCCTTTTATCCTCCAGCCAGACCGCCCATTACTCCCAACATAACTCACCTCTCCACTCCTACTAGACCAGATTCCTATTTCCTTGAAAAATCTACTTTTGATCCTATTTCTAATTCCTCTTCTCATAAGGCATTCTCTATCAGGCATCACCTACCTGGCAAAAACCAAACCCTTCTCTGCCTGGTAAAGCATGGTCTCATGTTCTCTGTAAAAATTGGCCCTACTTTGACGCAGTCATATACCTTCCTATTACTAGGAAAGCATTTCAAACAGGCATATTTGGATAGATGCTGACATTATCGTTTCATATTTTATAACTGTTCGTTGTATTTTTCTTATTGTGCCAACAAAATTATAAGTGCCTTAAGGAGATTTATTTGTTTCACAACACATGGCAAAGTATCAGCCAAAGCAAAATATAATTGGTCAAATATACTTCCTGAATTAAATTATTTTACCAGTGCCTTCTCTGGTTTATCTGATATACAATAAATTCATTTTATGAAATTTTAGAAGTTCAAATAACCAGAGAACATGCTAACTTCTGTCAGTTAATTTACTAACTGAAAGTCAGTAGTACTATATGAGAAATAAACTAGCTTAGCAGAATTTGTGAATGTGAAGAAAATGTAACCATGGAATAAATTACACATTTGGTTTATAAGCAGTCTGTGAATAAGGTTCTTGTACTTGGTGAGCAGTAAGAAAGCAGTATATTGTTGAGAAGGGATGTATTTAGGGTAAAGTATGAAAATGAAATAATAGTTGAATGGCCTTTTTTGTAAGGAAGTATTATATATGTATGCATATTTCAGTCAAGTAAATGAAGAGGATTATACAAATATGTAAATGCATGCCTAGACACACACACACTGAGTGTGACTAAGATAACAGAAATGGCAGTTGAAAAAATAACCTTTTCATACTGCTAATGATTAGGCATTTTCAAATTCAGCACTTCTTTCTTTTTATTTTCCTGTTTCCCTCTCACTGTTATTTCTCATATCATCTGGCTATTTAGTCTTTTCTGTTTAACTTTTTCCCTTCACTCCTTGCCCTCTAACAAAGCTTCACATGCTTTCTCACACTCACCCACACGTACAACTGTTTCCTATAATTTGTGTTCAAAGTATGAAACCAGCTATCTCAAAAAGGTATCCAATAGTGATGCCATTGATTCACTAGATTAGTGAGTGGTTTTCAAACTTTTGCTCATGAACCCCTAAAAGAATTTTGAAAAAAAAATATAGATTCTGTGCCAGTTATCACTTTATTGATTCTCACCTCTTTACCCACCTTCTGTGCCTGTTCTGACAAAATGGAGGTGGGACCTTTAAATATTTTTTTCTTTGTCAGCAGAAGGCACAAGTGAAAGATTGCAAAAGAAAAAGGTTATTCCTTCCTGGTTTTAGTATGGTTGCTCACCAGGCTCCTGCAGAGCTTGTGGCTTCTCTAGCATCTGGCTTTTGCAGCACATGTAGCTTCTCTACTTCCAGGCCCTTACAATGTGGGCAGCTTCTCCTGTGCCAAGCTGCTACAGTATGAATGATTTCTCTGACGCCTTCAGTGTACACAGCTTCTCCAGAACCTGGCTCCTACTGCAGGCAGCTTCTCCAGCATCTAGTCTTCATAGTGCATACTGCTTCTCTGGTGACAGGCTCCTGCAGCACAAGCAGCTTCTCCAGTGCCCAACTCTTAACAGCACAAGCAGTTTCTCTGGTGCTAGGTCTGCCCTCAGCACACAGAAATCAGCAGCACCTGGCAGCCAGCAGCTTCCCCTGGCATTACCCTCGGGTAGTTTTGTAGGGAAGTGCCTCTGGTGAGACACCTCCCTATAAATTGTTTTTCCCAGCACTCCAGAGGGTGGATTCCCAGCAAATTCCAGAAGGCAGATTTCTAGAAAGTTGCATTATCATGACACTACAGTGACTTCTCTGAAATTTAGTAAGCCACAGCCATGCCATCTTCAACAAGGTCTGGATTTCAGCCCCAGGGAGAGGAAGGTGGGAGGCGGGGAGTTGCAGAGGAAATTTTTCCTTGGGCTGTATCTCAGCCCTAAGGGTCATGATTACTTCTATTTACTATTTCTGTATTCTTTATCATTTCTATTTACCTCTTACCAGACAATTCCTCATTACTGTAATCCTCTGTTATAGGCAACAATTCTTTATATTAAACCTTCTTGTTCAAATTACTGTGTGGTTTCTCTACCCAAATTGGGTGCTGACTGCTACATACTTCCTCATATATTTTAAAGTAACAGCTAAAATTTCCTATCAAAAATTTAAATAATTGAAAAAGATGAATTTGCTTGTGTTTTATATATAGATTATATGCTCAAAAATATTTTTTTGAAAACTTAAAGCTATATATTTAGATCATTTAATGAACAGAGAAATCCACTATAAAACCTAATTTGAAAAGGCAGTCCTATCTGTCATATATATCAACCAAATCAGACTTATTCTGTCCCCCCACCCCAAAAAAAGACTTCCAATTTTTTCAATAGAAATAAATATGTAAATAGGTTGATACATGTTCTCATGACAACTGTCTCACTTAAGTAGACTGGGAGAATATGGATAGACAAACAACAGATAGAGAGATAAAACAGCAGGCAGGCAGACTGAGCCTTGCCAAGATAAAATACTATTTCAACATTTTTTATCCAGTCCAATATTTTTCAATATTATTTTGGCCTTGCTTTCATGGGTCTCTCCTTCAGAAGTAATGCTATTCTTTTGCTTGATGCCTTAGAGATTTTACCCTGGGACAATATCATAGTAAGATTTGGGATGGGATATAAACCTAAAAGCAACAAATGAACAGTACAAACAGAGACTCATGGACATGGACAATAGACTAGTGGTTACCAGAGGGTAGGAGGGGAGAGGAAGGAGGAAGGTAGATGGGGTAAAAGCGGTCAAATATGTGGTGACATTAAAGAATTAAAAATAAAAATTTTAAAAAAGTGAAGCTAATTTTTTTAAAAGGTTAAAAAAAAAGATTAGGATGGGTAAAAGATATGACATTTTTTTGGTGAAGTGAGAGAAAGATGACTATGATAGATAAGAAGAAAGAGGTGGCCAACCACAGTTTGACACATCAGTTTGAGAAAAGTGTACATATAGAACTTGAGGACGAGAAAATTGACTTCCTCAAAACTGTTCATGCCCTGTGGTCCCTGGAAAGATTTGTGGATACCCAGGGTACAAGTTCTCCAGTATGAAGACAATGGCACCCTATCAATAAACTATCATTGCCTACAATGGAAGCTAAAGCATGGATATTTTTCCCCCTAAAGTTGAGAGGAAAGCAAGTAAGGAGAAGTATACAATTTTTAAAAAAGAATAACAACATAAAACCATATTCCTTAAAAACTTAGAAAATAAAAGCTTTCCTTACAAGAATGCTAAATGAAGTAGAGGCATATCACACCAAATGTAAAACTCCCTGACTCCACCCGCCGGTACCTATGTTTAAATAAGGGTCTTGCTTTTAATTTTTGTGACTCAAAATCTTGCATGGGTTAAATCCTTCATTTACAGTGGTTCTGTTTCTTATTTAAAACAGTTTTCTTTAGATCTATTACTTTCCTGAATCACATGATAGAGAAAGAGGTGGAGAACCTTAAACAAAAAGCAAAGGGGATGTGGCCAATTTTTACCATTTGGGATATTAACAAGTTTAACATGGCTCAGCAACTATCTTAAGTGTTATATCAACTATTATGACACAAGTTAAAGGTGTTGAAATATAAGGATGTGTGTTTTCTGAGAGGAAATGGGTGACAATTTGAAGAACTGGTTTTTTAACATGAAGAATAAATGCATAAGAAATCAGAACGAATTCTCAACCAACATTATCAATGCACAATAAGGTTTATAGAAGAATGGTTGAAAACTTTAAAACCTTTTTTTTCAAGGAAACTGTTGTTTCCTATTATTTCTGAAAGATTTGTAAACGCTAGTGTTTTAAAAGGGAAATATTTATGGAGAGATATTAAGTATGTTTTACATGCTACAATTATTAGATTCTTGTTTGTTCATTTCCCCTAAGAAAACTGTAATTCTGTTTTAAATAAATGACGTTTACTCTCAGTTAAGGTTTCTGTCTATTTTTTCCTCCAAAATCAGCATCCCTATGGGAAGTACAGGGCTTCTAGGATTTTCTCCAGCTAGATAAATAAAATTTTGGTAAAAATTTTCCTTTCTTAAAGAGATCCATAATCTCCAGAGTACAATGTCTGAATTAACTATTTTAGTAAAAAAAAGCCTATGTACTGCCTGTTTTATAGTAAACTACTGAAATCTCTAAAATAAAGATTTTGGATCAATGCAAAACTGTTAAACTCATATGTAATTTGCTACATATGTACAAGCATCTGTTATAATTCCCATGTTACTTTAAATACAGGTATTGCCTTTCATGCAGAAGTATAATCATTTTGGTGGATATTATTCAATCTGAAGGACGTACATGAAGAACTTTCGTTATGGTCCAAAAAATTAATTAAGGTCCATCAATTACTGACAAAAAATTAATAAATATATAAACATTTTTCTGTTCACCAAAACATCTTTCATAGCTCTGCTAAGCACCATGTTTACTGCAGCGAACCAAAGTTAGTGTTGGGTATTTTAAAAATACAAAGAGTGCAAAATCAGCCAATCTATCAAACTGGTAATTATCATAAAAGTCAATAATCACTTTTGGGGTTTTTTTTAGGGGGGTTGGTGGGGAGGATGGGAATAGAAATAACAAAAATTTGATAATGTAAAGATTCCAATATGAACAAGCAATAAATAGTTTGTTGCCATCTGTGATACATCCATACCCATAGGCTTTTAGCATACTTACTTGAACAATGGAGTTCCACAGACGACACATTTATATATTCCAGGATCTTTGTGATGTGTATATTCTCCTTCGAAGGCACTGATAAACAATAAACAGAGGACTAAAAAACTGAATAAAGTTAGCATTATTTCTTACAGAACATATTTGCTTAAAATATATTTCTCTAATAAATCTTTCAAGGGCTTTTTCTCCTATAATGAGAACAGACCAAACATATGGAAATCTGAACATTACTAATATATTTCAAATATATAAAATAAAACGTGCATATAACTACTCCAAACTAGTGTGGGTTAAAAAAAAAAAAAAGCCATGTAGTTGCGTAATGCTTAGAAAAATTTTTTCCTATTTTTTAAAAAAAAGTCTGTAGTTCAGATTCAAAGAAAAAATATTACATAAGAGTTCTGCTACTCTACAGTAAACGCAGAAGGATCCAAGAGTGTATACTAGAAAATGCAGAAGGATCCAAAGACTTCAAGTAGAAGGAGTCTTATTTTTGGTTTGAAAAGGAATATTGCAGCTTTAAGGGAATATTTTTCTAAGTTAACAATCTTAAAGGGTAGGAGGTCATTCAGCTAATACGAATCAGCTGTGCTAGCCCAACAAAAAGTCTATGTGCTCTGCAGCTTGTTTTTATTATCCTTTCACCCTCTTTATGAGGTCCAATTTTTTTTATAAACAGAATTTTTAAGAATGACCTAATCTCTAGTTGTTTGTGTGCAGTAAATCATTTTGCTGGTCATGTACACAACAGGACGGGTAGAAGTCCTCCTGGGCTTAGAGGCTGAAGTCCACTGCTAACTCATTGTGTAGTGAAGGTAGACTTTGTCCAGAGAGATTCAACACTTGGTAAATCCAGTAAATAGTATCCACTGTGACAGGAAGAAAGTGTTGCCTATTAACAAGAACCCCATGTGTGGTAAAGAGCTTTCAGTTCATGAATGAAAACAAGAAGTTACATCATTAATAAATTTGGATCAGAGGTAAGTTACGGCCTTATGCCAAGCTCCATGGTATAAATTAGACAACAAAATGGTTGGACCTTGGCAAGTTACCCTTAAGCTGGAATCAGCTGAGAGAGACTTTATTCACTAAAAAGAGTCTTGGAAGTGAACAAACTCTTTTTTCAGGACTTAGGGCGAACTTCCAAGGACCAAAGCCATGTGAGGGCAGTTATTGAAAATTTTTGACATTCCAACCACAAATGAGCCAATAAATACTTTCTCCACATGTGCTTCAAAAAGAAATTGGAGTGGGGTAGAAAGGAACTAAATTATGCTACCTTCTTTTTGCAGCCAAAACGTCTATACTTACAATGGCCACCTTCAAAATTTCAGCATCCTGGCACAGTGCCATGTCCCTCATGGTTTTGCTTACTGTGATGTCTTCCCAAAAAATGTACCTAAATCGCTATTACTTCCACACATTTTGTAGTAAACTAAAAACAGGCCCTTAATAAAAGCCTTGTGACTGTACATAAGATAGAGTGTTCATTAAATGGGGGAAAGAATAAATAAAACTTGGTCTTAACCTAAACAATACCATTTTCAAACCTTTTCAAGGATACTAATTTGTAGACTTTAGCAAATAAGTGCAGAATTCTTTAAATTAAATGGCAAGGAAGAGAATTGGAAGGCAGGGCGGGGCGGGGGAGGCGGGATGAAGAAAACTAACTCTTGCTTAATGACCTTTTCTTGCAGCTCACCTTACCTTTCGGTCCCTTTCTCCTGAGTGACATGGTACTGCAGGGGTGTTAGCCGCTTCCTCAGTTCCTGCTGGGAAAAGACCACCTTACAGTTCTTTTTATCCCTACATGACCCTGGAAAGAGAAAGGATATGGGAGAAGGAGCCTTTTTAGCTTGAATCCTAAATAATTGCTTTGGCTGGCCGCCATAGCACAGCTTCTGCATTCACTTGTCTATGACCAGATCAGTTCCTAACGCACAAACCTCCCTGAACTGCAGCTGATTATTTCTCTTAGTCTTAAAAATGATTCTCAAGATTCAGGTGATTCCATTGGAGCACTAACAATGTGCTGCAGCCAAAAACTGCTAGCATGTGGCAGTAAAAACTCACTGGACAATCACGAGATGGTAGTACTAGTACATCCTTTGTGTCTTCCAATACCTTGAAATTCTTTTTTTTTTAATGAATTTAAAAAGTAAAACTCTATTTATAAGCATTTACGCTGTATGTATAAGATGATGGGCATATTACATTAAACAATAATTCTTCATTCAATAATTTTGCAACTTAGTAGAATAGCTTCAAACCTTCATCATTCAATTTCTATTCTGGGTGATTTAAATACCATCCTAGTCAAAAAAAAAAAAAAACAAAAAACCTAAAGATGTATTTTTCCACGACTAGAAATTTTTGTTCTCTGTGATTTTGTCAGGTACCTCACTAGGTTCTGTAGAGGTCTTAAAAACAAATATCTCTTTAAAGACTATATCTTACCCTGTTAAACAGGCAGCAAGAAACTTTTAATAGACTCCAGGAGAAAGCATTTACACTAATGCAGATTCAAGAAGTTCCAAAGAAAGGGTGAGAAAAATAGGGAGGGGGAAAGACAAAGAGAAGAGGAAAAGTGAATGTGATTTTATTTAGAGACTTACATTTTCTTGTTGCAAAATATATCTAGGAACACTTCACTGATTAAGTGTATTTGAATGGTGAAATAATTTTAATGTGATTCTAATAACAATGGCAGCTTTTATTTCAACCTATACAGACTGCAGTAAAATGTTCAGACAACACCTGTTTATATATAGTATTTTATTTTGCCTGCACAAATGAGTGAAAAGAAATATAACTCCAGGACATAGCAACCCTTACTTGTGGCAATAAAATTGCTTTTCTTTACTATCCATCACAGTGGAAAAGAGGCTTGCAGATGGCCGTTACCTGCTAAAATTTCTTATCATGTTTTGAAATTACTAAAAGAAAGCTTGCTTAGTGTTCTGAATATTAATCTCAACTTATTTTGAATATGATTTAGGAATAGAAATGGTTTCTACTTCTTTCACTTTAAGGCACCTAATGTCATAGTATGAGAGATAACTGAAATTAAACTAAGAGAAAAATTAACCAGTTACCCTGCTGGTGGGATTGATGGAGGATATCAGCTTCCAGAATCAGGGCCACCAAGATAGAGTGGTTGATTTTCTAGAAAATATGGAGGCAGGAAAAGAGCAAACCAGAGGCAAACAGAAAGGTGCACCTTTGAGTTGGCCTGTGAAATAGTGCCTCTCCTGACTTTACACAAGGCTTGTTGGGTCTGCTCTGGCCTGGAAAGATCCATATGAAGAGCTGGCCTAATGGCACATTGGTCTCTCATCTCACTGGATCCCATATTACACTAGGCTTCATCCGAATACCTACTTCTTACACTGTTAATATTTTCCAAGAGGTAGAAATGTTTTCCTGAGAAAAGTTTGTCTGGTCAGAACAAGCCTCTCTACAGCTTGAATGCAGAACGCTCTTTCTTAAATAACCCACTGACTGTGAATAGGTGAGTTTCTGTTCAATTCACTATAGACTTCTTAAAAGTTACGTGTTTATTTATTTGTGGCATCTTTGTTGATTGTGTTCCAAAAAAATCATTAATTGCAAATTTAACACGACAGAATATCTTGGTTAAAATTATTCTTTCCAATGGCATGGATAATTAAAATCTATACAATTAGAATTAAACAATTCTGTCCAAAATATTTTTGTTAATATATGTTCATTCATACAAAAAGACCAATTGTGTTCCCAAAGTTGAGAGAACTAAGCTACCCATCTGTATGTCATTTAGTACAAGAGAAGCAACTGCAGGTTTAAATTACATGGTATTGGATTGCAATTTCCTAACATTGGATGCTTTTCTGCTTTTTTACCTTGAGTCATTTACTAAGGAGTGTTCATAAAAAGTAGCTTAAAGCACAGATGCTTGCAAATCGTTTAGGCAAAGATGTTTCTCTCTTTTCTTTCTCCCTCTCTCAAAAATCTCTTTTCTGAAGAAAAAGAATAAAACTGTTGGTCAGTATTGACAAATCATGTCAAGTATTTGTATAAGGAGAAAAGGTAAAATTTAAAACATCTGATTGAAGTAAATAATACAAACATAAAAGCTTTACTGGTGAATGAAGGGTATTGAAGAGACTTTATTTCATAGATTAGAAATTACTTTTGATCTAAACATTCTTAAAAACAGATTATTTTCCACTATGAACCATCTCATTAACTGTGCTACAGAGACCTCGTTTTAATAGCAAGCTTTGAAAGAGTGCTGCTGTACTCTCTTGTTAGTCTCCGTCTTATTTAAGAGGGGGATGGAGATTTCATTCCAGCTTTCTTTGTTTGTCTTTCAAGAACCACTAAAGCAGTATTCACACAAATTTTGTAGGAATGTGCCCTATGTCATAGCCTACAAATTATTTGGTTTTGGTGCACTTAAAGGTCATCTTCCAAATTAGCAAAATTTTCCTACATCCTGGCTTTTCAACCTTAAATATAAATATTGTTTCCTAACTGTAAGTGAGGTTTGTTCTTTAAGAAATACTAGTGCTTATTTAAGTTGTCAACCTTGTACATTTTTATTCCTTTGTCATACTATGTTCTCAAAATAATTAGGTTTTTAAAGTGTACCTAATAGCAAAAGGAAGTATATGTAGACTAGAAACTACTATTGTGATTTAATATTAAACAATTCAATGAGAAGTTGGATGTTAATAAATTTCTTGCCACATAGTTTAATAATAATATACTTCCCGGACAATTGAAAGCTATTACTATTAGCTCTTTAACATTATAACTGAAAGTCGGCATATATAAACATAGAAAGGCTTCACTTTTATCTCTGACTTCCCTTCTTCCTATCAGACTCACTTTTCTAAAGTCATATGGTGCCACTGTTAATTTTGAAGAAATTATTTCATTTTGAAATTCTAGAATTCTTTGGATGGTTTCCCTTTACTATCTTCACTTAGGTACAGTAATTTTCTTATTACACAGGGTAAGTTAACATTACTATTATATGACATCTGTTTAATGACCTCTAAATTGGCTTAGAAGTATGTTACGGAAAGATTTTTTCCCTTTATTTAAACGTTTAATAGAGTACTTTGAAGGCAAAAGTTCGTGTGTGTGTGTGTGTGTGTATGTACATGCAACACAAAGTATATTTGAGGGGATAATACTGCCACTTTGGTATCTAATCATAACACCATTCCCTACAGAGTAACTGTGGTATAGATCTTGAACCCAACCCAAGGGTATTTACTGAAATATGCCCAAAGTCTCTTTTTATACTGAGGCTTGTTCCATGCTGTTGCCTCAAAGCCAGTATTGTCTTGAAGCTACAATGGGAAGCTCTTGCTCTAAGCAGTAATAAACTTAAGAGTAAGAGTTCATGTTCTGGCTCTGCTTACTTCCCACTCATGTGACTTCAGGCAAGTCAGTCTCTGGCTTTGTTTTGCCACCTGTATAGGTCTACTGTAAGGAACACATCAATTATCACTTAGTAAACACTGTCTGAATAAATGCAATATCACGTTATCATTCTTATTACAGTAAATTCTGAAGTTAAAACTATATTATAAAAGATCAGGTATTTGAGTGTGCTGAAATATTTTACTGGTAATTACTTTCTAGAATAATTCCCTGAGAAGAGTATTTTCCTCACAAGTTATCTTTTTAAATGATTAAAATAGAAATTGAAAGAAGGAAACTAAAATTTAGTGCCTACTCTGTGCCAGGCACAGTTCAAGGCACTATTACATAACCACGTTTAATGCTATCAATAATTCTAAGAGGTAGGTGTCATGCCCATTTTACAGATACAGAAACTGAGGCTCAGAGAGGTTATAACATAATACACTAGGGACAAATAGCAAATAGATATATGGACTCAAAGCTAGGGCTGTCTGACTACAAAGCCCATGGTCATTATATTTTCTGTGAGGGAAAAAAAATATGACGTAACTTTCTTCTTTAATTAATTATATGACAACTTTCAGCTTAAAACTTATCACTAACAATGAGTGAAAAGTTATAATCTCCAAAGCACACTCAGAAGAAATAAATACACTTGTCTATTAGTTAATGTCTGTTTTCCCTGTGTTCATTCCTTCAGCACAGGGTCAGCGACAAGGTTCAAACAAGATTCTCACAAAGTCTATAAAACATTGAAAGGCTTTTTAACTTCCTGTTAAGATGTAAATCAGATCTGTTACCTAAATCTTAGATCACTTTTAAGTCATAAATCTTATATTTCAGTGTGAAAAAAATCAAAACAAAACTTAAAGATCCCATAACTTTAATTTTGCTTCTAGGATCAAAAATAAACTAAACTATTAAATATTTTCCCAAGATAATAAGAGATAATAAGACTATCTCGTTTTGCTTTGAGTTTACTGGGTTAAAACTGTAAAATTCATCTTGAAATATCTTGCTACTATATTTTAAAATGGTATACTTTAATTTTCACAAATAAATTTCAATTTTCACTTGGTTATTAATCTGTCAAACTGGAAATCTGAACAAATTTTTATTTCAGATTTAGTAGTGTTAGGAATTTCCAAAGAAGTGGGCACTTATAAAGCCATATCTAGTCTATTTTTTAGACTAGAATGTAAAAATACTCCATGAACCATTTTTTTCATGTTTGCTTGTTTTGCATGCCAATAATTTAATAAAGCTTTAAGGGAAAAAAATGCAAAGCACAGGGAAGAAGAGCTCCATGCTTGTAGAAGCATAACCAATTCTTCCGATTTCTTCTCTTAAAGTAGACCTATGTAAGAGAAACATTCCTAAGATTTAACATACCATCTAAGATGTCATGACACTTTTGCTTCAGTACTGTGATTTCCATGAAACTAGGGTTGCAGGGCTTACTTTGAAGAACATTGATCCAGACTTTTTCTTATGGTTTTCTTGAGTCATCAAAAATGGTGAGCGTGCCAGGCACTGTGCTAAGTAAAATATACTCATTCACTCATTCATTCATTCAATAATTATTTATTACCTATCTTATGCTAGTATTATTCTACGTGTTTAGGATATTCTGGTGAACAAAATTAAGATCTTTCTTTCATGGAGTTCCCATAACACAATGAAAATAAGTAAATAACATAGCCTTTTAGAAGGTAATAAGTACACAGGATGGACAAAAGCAAAACTAAGTAGAACAAAGAGGACTGGCAGTGCTATAAGTAAAAGCTATAACCTTAAATAGAGCAGTCAAGGTAGGTCTCACTGGGAAGGTGACATTTGGGCAAAGCCTGAATGAAGGAAGAAAGGAAGTTGGCTGTACTAATAATCTGAAGAAAATGCTTTCTGAATACACAGAGGAAATGGCCAAGGCAAGAGATGAATATGTTATGAATTTTATATTCCAGTGGAAGAGACAAGTAACTGTAATACAAGTGCTAAAACCTGAATATAAATGGAGCAGATAAGCAACAATTTAAATATGCAAGGAATATGCTTTGAAACCAGAAAATTTACAATTACATATCTTAGTATAGACAGTGTCTGGCACTACCACTTTTACTTCTAAGAGAAATCTTAGTGAATATCCTTTCAGCAAAATGCTGTACCCAAAACTGGTCTCAGAGAGTATCTGTCCGGCTAAACTTTGAATACAGAACCAGAGGTCACCCTCCGCTAACTACCCCATGTGGCTGATGTCAATCCTTTCAGACACTAGATCTTCATTCCCAACCTGGATTCACATATAAGAAGAGACTCAATAGATGTTTATTTGTGATGAATTTTTGATAGCCAAACAATGCTTTTACCCTTCTGAACCACTTCAGCAACTCTCCCCTTCAGAGTAATTAATCTTGTAGGTGATGGGAGGGAACATGCATAACTAAAGATCAGTACCTCGACTTAGTTTCCATTTTTTAAAAAACATTCTTAATTTTCACATTTAGGTTCAGTTTAATTTCATTTGTCCTCCAAGTCCTAAATATAACATAAAGAAAATAAAACTCTTGGTCTGAGGAGTCAAAATGCAAACAATTGTTTGTTTTTATGAAAAAGATTTTTCTTTTCTATATATTAGAATAATCGTATCTTTATTTGTCATAGTAATGAAAGCATTTCATGCCTTTTTGCTGTTTTTCTATTACCTCACATAAAACAGTTCTACTGATCAGTTCACATTATATTCTACTGATGCATGAATGGAGTTCAAACTAACAACAATGAGCACCATAAGCATGCCAAGGCGACCTACCATTTTAAACTGCTTGCATTAAACAAGACCTTATGTTCGTGGTGCATAGTTGAATGATAAAATTGATCTTCTGGTTTTCATACTGAAGTTTTGAATAGACAGACTGAGAAAATATTTTCAAGCAAGTTTTTCTTCCAAGTAAGTATACCCTGATAAATTCACCACTATGTTCACTCCCTTCACCTGTATACCCTTAGTACCAGTGTATTTACTCTGTAAGGTACTATTTACATAGGCTAATACAGTATTTTGCAATTATTCTCAAATGTCTTTGGTTGTTTCTGCTTTATTTTCCCAGATTAGAAATTCTTGGAAGATATAAACTATTGAGCCTACTATTAATTTGTACTTTCTACAACTATTTATTAAACATCTACAGTGAATCAAGAACTGTGATGAGTATTAGAAAGTTAAAAAATGAATCCAGGTTACTGCTCTAGGAGAGTATATGTTTCAACGGGAAAAGTAAGAAAAGCAATCAATGTGTCTTATAGTAAAAATATATGCACAGTTTTGTGTATAGAGAGTTAACAAAGAAGACATTAAGACTCTTAAACTTTTCCCATCTAGACTGACTCAGTCCAGTTTTAACTGAGATATGGAAAACTCAGAGAATCTGTAGAAACAGAACCTACAGGGTCAGAGGGCCAGAGGAAGTTCAAATAGGGAAGAGAACTCCATCTACACAAGCAGAAACATGTAGTGTGGTCAAATGTGCACAATGTCAAGGTGGTAAGTATCCTGTCCTGATGAAAAACTGCAAAGAGTCTTTCACATACACAGTATCAGTGAACTTAACAAGGCAAAAACTAGATAAAATGTAGATTCAGATCTGGAAGAGGAGAAATAGGGGAGTTGATAACGAAGGCAGTTTTAAAATTAAGGAGTAAATGTACAAATATTTTCTCTCACTGTAAGTTGTTGGGAGTCAATGTATTTCCCACATCTAAAGCCTACCAATGACTTAAAATTCTAGCCTTTAATAGTAAGTTCCATTTCTGAGGCTGCACGCTTTTCTTGAGAGGAAACAGTGGAGAGGTTTGCTACTACATTCATACTGATGAAACATTCACCTGAATGTAAGATAGAAACTACATTTTACATTTCTTTTACTTGTGTGTTAGAAATTTTTAATTTTTGAATTCATGTGTAGTAGTCATTTTATCAGCATTCTTTAAGTATCAAAAGAACTAAAAAGTACATATCAACTCTTAAAAATATAATGCCAATACCAAAAGCAATGATTTTTATATTAATGTGGACCATAAAGCCTAGAGTTTAGGAAAATATTTAAAACATGTCTTGATCTAAAAAGCGTTTTCTTTCTTGCAAAGCATATGAGTAAAAAGAGAATTTTTAAAGGCACTTCCATTATCAAATGACAGTAGTGGAAGAGAAAGTCATTTAACTTCAAGTCTTTCTGATTGCACGTGAAATGTCTGACAAAGTTGGAGTTCCCTGTTTTTAATTTTTTTTTTTCCAGTATAGGTCTTCACTAGAACATTATAGCCCATATAGAAAAAAAATTAAAAACAGACAGGCTCATTTCCATTCTACATTTCACATGCAATCAAAAAGGCTTACAAAAAATAGCTTTCTCTCTCATTCTCCCTCGCCCCCTTGAGAGCACAGACTTCAAGGGAGATGAGAGGTAACCACCCACAGAAAGGAAGGAAAGGCACCCTCTCTTAGATTACTATGTAGAATTTTATTTAAATGTAACATTAAGTCTTCATTAGAAAGAAAATAAAATTTATATTACCTAAGAGCTCAGCTTTGCAAATTTCTAAAAATTACACTGTTGCCCAAATCAAATTTAAAATCTAAATTAATTAAGGACAATGAGCAGAAAACAAGCCTACTTAAATTGCTACTCAATGGACAGCTCAATTTGAGTCTATATGAAAAACCTGGTAAATTGGAGGGGGAAAAAAAGTCAAAAATTTTACAATTTTCTCTATCACCCAGAAAACTAAAGAAAACATGTAAGGATTCTCTTGAATCACTCAATATCTCCTTGAGGGAAAGTGCACATTTATATTTCAGTCATTTTTGCATTCCCAGCACTTTGTGCCTAGACAAGAGTAAGCATTAAATAAGTATATCTTGTATTTAAATATTTATTCTACTCTCCATTTTAATTATTGCTATTTAAGTATGCTTCCTAAAAGATGTTCTATAAATCAGGGGTCCCCAATACCCCGGGGCCACTGACCAGTACTTGTCCATGGCCTGTTAGGAACCGGTCTGCATAGCAGGAGGTGAGCAGCTGAAAGCCAGTGAAGCTTCATCTGTATTTGCAGCCACTCCCCAGCGCTAGCATCGCTGCCCAGCTCCAACTCAGATCATCAAGTATTAGATTCTCATAGGACCACCAGTTCCTGGTGTCAAAAAGGTTAAGGACCACTGATCTAAATGATGTCTTTGGCGCTGTTTCTTAGAATTTAGTTTAAAACCCACAACGATGGCATTTGCTTAATAAATCAGTAAAATGAAAAAAGAACAAATGATGATGGATTAAATTTTTTCCTCTGTTGCTACTCTGAATCTTTTATTACCTCTCTAGAGTTCCACATTCAAATCTTTTATTATGACTACTATTTCATTAAATCTCTGGATTTAAGACTATAAGATTACCTAATCCAGCCTTCCCCAAAATGTATACTGCCTCTGAAAAAAAATGCTAACAGTCTGGCTGTTCCTCTTGAGGAGGAATTTCCATATTCAAACCAGATTAGGAAAATCTAGATTACATGAGTTTCTTAATGAAGACCTTTTCAGAGACTTTCTTATGCTGATGTGCATTATTAAAAATGTGGTATTTTGACACACTATTATTTTATGAAGTAAAAAAAATTGTTGCCAATCAAACTATGACACAATACTTTCTTATCACAATGATTTTTTAAAGATGATCCTGATTACCAAGATGCAAAACATAAAACAGTGCATCTTAGAATTTATAAAATATGACAATACGCAGTTTCTCAGTTTGTTTGCAGTGTTCCTCTTCTAATTTATTCATTCATTACATTTCTCTCTTGGACCCATGCTTTGTCATGTTTAACATGTCCATCTTTCACTAACTTATGTGTACCCACATTCCATTTCCACTCCCATACCACCATTCCCCACCTTACCACCTCCTGCTAATTACATCTATGCATTCCTTCAATATCCTTCAGAAGAACTGTCATTGCTTCAAATCCTACTCCACGAAGCCAGTCTGCCACTCCAGGCAGAATAAAACACAATACTTCTCACTTCTACTCCCTGCCTCCATAGTAAAGCAAAGGAGAAAGTGTTTATACAGAATCATAAAACCATCATATACATAACTTCCTTCATTTGATAGATAACAGAACTTGAATCCAAGTGGCCATCTTTCTCACCAGAATGTACATTCCTTAAAAACAGAGATCACATTATTTATAATGCGGCACTATTTTGATACATAAGATGATGCTATTTATTCACACCCATTCATAAAGCAAATATTTATTGCACACCTATTATGTGACAGACACAATTCTAGTTGCTGAAATGCAGTAGTGAACTAAATAGACACCCCCCTCCAAAAAAAAAGTCTGTCTTTCCAGAGCTCACTTTGCAGTCCAAGGATTTTCCTGTATTAAAAAAAGATTTTGGCTGATAAAACCCATCACCTTTCCCAGACGTATTTGATGTCCCACCCCCTCTTTTTTTATTTTTCTAGTTACTCTTGTTTACAGCCAGAGATTAAAGTTTCACAGAATAAATTTCTGGGTAATGTCAGATAATGTTAACACCTAAGGGTAATATCTAATTCTGAAAGATTGGAGAAGAATGTTATATCATTCTCTGTTTACAGATTAAAATAGGAGAAAAAGGTACAAAACATTCTTGGGATCAGAAAAGCAAGTTGGGGGTAGAAATAAACTAGTAAATACAGATTAAGCTTCTAATCTGTTTATTCATCGATACCAATAATGGCAAGTTCTGAAACTTGTGATGTTATCTAAAATTTGCACTAGAAATATTAAAATATTAACCAAATGGAATATAATTTGAAAAGCTGTATCATTCTGTGAGCTAACATGCATTTCTGCAACAAAACAAAATCTTAAAATCTGTAGCTTTAAAATTTTAAATTTTCTTTGCTTGCTTAAAATTCAAATAATTTAATGATTTAAATTAGCATTCTATTTATCATTTGCACTTATGTGGCTGAATATAATAAATATATCTAGTGTTGAAAGAAATGCTTTTCATAGTAGTTATTAAGTAAATTTAAATTCTATAAATATATAGCTCTTACAAATCACCTAAATCGCTGATATCTTTGTCATTTCATGGTACATTTTTTATAACATAAATTTTTAGTATGGCTAATACAAGTACAAATATACTAAATATAAAAAAAGAAAAATAGGTAATTAAAATAAATAAGATGGAGATTTTAAATTTTTAAATAAACGGTTAATTTTAAATGCAAAGGCATTTAAAATTAGATGATTTGCCATTGCATCTCAGTAAAATCTATTTTAAAGTATTTTAAATTAAAATGGATCTAGCAAAAGTAGCCATGAGAAATTCAATCTCTAAATAAAATGTTTAGGATAAAACTATAAACTAAAAAAGACTGATAATGAAAATTCATCACATCTCTAGCCTCAATATTAGTGAGTCTTTGTGAACTGTTATTCATACTTCATTCCTTCATTAAATACGTGTCTGTTGAAAGTCAAAGGTGGCTCATGCTCATTTTAATAAATCCTTCTATGATGTTATGTGACATTATTGTGAATATATGTTCAGATAAATATCTATAACTTTACCTATATGATTCCCCAAAAGTCTGTATTGTCTAGATAATCTAACCCTGTAGAATCATCATTTGCTTTTAGAACTCACATGTTTTATATTCTTTATGGCCATTGTTAATCAACTAGTGAATTTCTCAAACAAAACTAAAAGCTGTTTTATTCTTTGTTCATGCCCACTTTATCTCTAGGTATTTCTATATATTTCTAATTATTAATATGTAATATGAATAATTTGTCATATTCAACAAAAAGTTAACAAAATTCACATTTAACAAACTATATGCCCAACACCTTATTCATACAGATGCATTGTTCTATAATAATTTAGCCTTGTGCACAAATAATTTTTAACTCATGCAGTAGTTAGATGCTATATAGCAACTTTTCAACATTAGCTAAAACTTTATTATATCATAGAGCTACTAAGATATTTTGTTTTAGAAAAATATAGCTACATCAGAGTGCTCATTAATGAACATTTTAAATATAAATTTTCTTAGTTTCCAAAAATATTTTAATTCATGCAAAAACCGATTCATGCTTAACTAATGTTAAACTAATAACATATTCGAGATTCTATAAAACTTCAAAACATAGCAAAACAAAATGTGAAATTTTCTTTAATTCTTGGGTGGTCTGCTGAAGAAAATTTAGCTGCATATAAAACTATAAATTACTCTTAAATCAGCTATTTGAATACAAGATAAGTTAATTTATGAAAACTTGTTTTAGTTTATAGAAAGTCTATACATGAAAGACAATTTCAATGAGATGTCCAGCCATGAGGGAATTGGAATCCTACTGAAAATGAAAAAAGGTTTTGCACTCCACGAATACTGTTTGAATGTAATATAAGCAGAAAAACTTGTGGTTTGTAAATCCATATGTTCTTAACTAGATATTCTTTACTTACTTTTGTTTAAGTTTTCACAATGCACCTATGTTGCTAATATCAGTACCCTTTCATGCTCCGAAAGAATGTAAATCTAGTGCCATCTACTGGAAAAAGTGGATACCATTCAACCAATTAATTGCAAATTTTCTGTGAATCGAGTTGAAACTTGTATGTGTATATGTACATGCACGTGTATTAAAACCTATTTCTTTTGAAAAAAAATCTTCCCCAAAGGATTTTAATATAATCAAGTAAGTTAGGTAAGACAAACTTGTAAGAATGATGAAATTGGAGAAGAGAAGCATTAATCCAAACACATGGGAGAGACTTCCCATTGGTGATACCAGTACAGAAATCAGAAATATTGCATTCCCATCAGTTTTTATATTGGTTTCACGTGCATCTTTTAGAACACAAATTCTGAACCTATGGTCAAAGAGCGTTCTCTTTTGAGTTTCAGAATTTACAAAAAAATACTTGAATCTACAGCCATGCCACCCTGAACGTGCCCAATCTCATCTGGTCTCGGAAGATAAGCAGGGTTGGGTCTGGTTAGTACTTGAATGGGAGACCATCTATGAATACCAGGTGCTGTATGTGTTAAAAAAAAAAAAAAGAAAAAAAAGAAAGAAAGAAAAAGAAAAAGAAAAGAAAAGAAAAAGAAAAAAAGAAAAAGAAAAAAAAAAGAACTTGAAATTATATGAAAACTTGTGTGTAGGTCCACATGTGTATTTTCTAGGAGAGTCATAACTTTTAGCAAATTATTATGGAGATGGTTCATCTTTTCATGACCCAAATAAAGTTTAAAAAAAACTAATATAGAAAGCCAATCTATTCAGCAGGTAAATAGCACACTGATGACTTCGAATATTTTTAAAAGGTAAATATAACATCTGATACTAGTAATGAACTATTGCCAGCTCAAATTTGAATAGTAGTACTTCTTATTTATGGATGTTGCTTTGGTACATATCTCTTTAGAAGTATTTCCTCATTACAAATGGAGAATTTAAATCATAACAAATAATATTAATTTACTCCAGAGAAAAGTGATCAAAAGAGCCAGAATTCTTAATTCTCATAAGTATAATATGCACTTATTCCCTTCCTCTGTTTATCTACCACCAAAACTCAAATCATTTGAGAGAAAATGTAAAAGCAAGTCTGGATGATATACATTGAATCTGTTATCATTTTTTTATTTGGTTAGCTACAATGTGATTCATACCTAAGACAGACACTATATTGTACTAATGCAATAAAGTGAGAAAAGAGAAGTAAAACTGTTTTTCACTACTCAAAAGGCAACTAAACTATGAACTTCACTTTTAATCTTCCCATATGAGTCTCAAATAAATTTGTACTCTCTGTTATAACTATCAATTCATCTATATGTAAACTTTCCAAATGTTTATTCATTCATTTAACAAATATTTATTAAGTACCAGGCACTGTGCTAAGCTCTGGAGCCACGAGCCCCTGATTCACAGAGAATTCCAGTTATACAGATTATACTCTATGACTTGCAAATACCATTTGTAAAATATCTCTCTTTAATACTTCTAATTTCTATATTAGAATACTGTGATATCTTTACAAACTGCATAACAGCCATGTGGCTCTTCAATCCATGGAGACTGTTGCCACTAAAGTCAAGTGAGAGTAACAACCACATGTGTATGATGTTAGAGAAAAATATAATTTATCACTGTAATTAGTACTATTTAGACAAATACTCTCAGTTGGCTTTGAAAGCTACCATGATATCTAGTCTAAGCTAAAATTAGACTTAATTTTTCAAGCATTAAAACTATATAAAATTGTGCTACCTAAACTCTCCTGAGATAATGCTTCAGTAATGGTTTAGAGGTAAGGAATTCTAATGTTCAAACATGGAAAATATTCCTGTCCTCCCACCACAACCTAGCAGATTTTTCTGTAAATTCCAAGCCATTAATTAGTACTGAGTTTTAAGATTTGACTTCGCTAAAGCCAAAAGAAAAACAAATGACAGTTAATAAAATTAGAATTTAATAGATTAGCTAATTTGAATTTCTCATTTTAAAGATAAAGAGACTAAGATGTGGAGAGGTTTACTGATATGTTGAATGTCACAGAAGTTAATGACAGAGCTGTGGTTAGAGTTTTCTGACTCTCATTCCAGTGCTCTCTTTAGTACATAAAAGGAACTATTATAGGAAATTAAGCAGAAATTCTGAGAAAAATTACCTTTAATTACAAACATGAGTAAACCATAACTCAGATGCACTTAATAAGCTCTAAATTAAAATTATGCTTTATTAAAAATAAGAAGTAAAGGAAGTCAAAGCTGAAAAATGATAGATCGCTCTTCTGGGATATGGCCTTCATACAGGTCAATCCAGTTATAATCAACTTTAAGAGTCTGTTCCAATTATTTTTTAGTTCTGGAATTATTTCGTATTGAATAATGCCTGAAATTAGTAGTGTACTAGCTAGGGAGCAGAAATCTTTTTGATTTACAGAGATTTTTGTTGTAATGGGTTTTGACCAGGGAAGAGTAAATTAAAGCAAGACTTCAAACTTTCACCTTAATTTCCTGTATCTCCAATTCTTCTCTCCCTACTAGTACAAATAAGAACTAGAACTCCCCTTTATTTAATTTTTATTTTTCTAAATTTAGTTTGTTTCATTACTGTTGAACCTAACAATTTCTTCAACATTTCTATATTTCTATGAGTAAAATTCTGGTAAGAGAAATGATTGATAAAGATTTTACGAATATTCGTTGTAAAATATGTAAATACTAGAAGACAGACTTTCATAACACTTTAAAAAGTAAGTGGTGCTTGAATGGCTAAGGAATTATGGAATACTATTCTAGCCAATTCATTTATTAAATTAAATAGGTTTGCAAGCCAGAAAGACATACTTTCTCTAGGCTTTCATCAGTGCTGAGTAAGAATAAAAGAAATGTGTTATATATTTATAGGACTAAATCTGGTTCAGCAGGATATATAAGTAAAATAAATAGATCAAAACGCCACAGTGAGATGGTTCTTTCTCAAACATAAAGTGCATTTGTGGTTCCTATTAAAGTAAAAATAAGTAAAAGATGGGACAAATTTAAATGTTTTTAAAAGTCTATTATACTAGAAATATATAAAATATATATATCAATATTGACATAGATTTCTATAATAAACTTAGTGAACATTTATACATGGTGCTTACTACATGGCAGCCACTGTTCTAAGCAGTTTTTATATCCTAATCTATTTCATGCTCACAACACTTATTCC
Source organism: Eidolon dupreanum (assembly GCA_028627145.1). NCBI lineage: Eukaryota > Metazoa > Chordata > Mammalia > Chiroptera > Pteropodidae > Eidolon > Eidolon dupreanum. The sequence continues at coordinate 52,732,208 of CM053503.1, read as the reverse complement.
AATAATAATACAAATAAGGAAACCAAAGCACACAGCTAGATAAGTGGCAAAGCCAGATTTCAAACCCAGTCAAATTCCAGGATTTGTGTGCTGAAGTACTATATTACAATGGTTATTTCTTAAAAATTATTGGCTTTGTTGAATTTATCTTTGAATCATTTTGATATGAAAATTTAATGACACTTGTATCTCAGAGAATATCATTATGAAACTCTTTAATGCCATGACTATCATATCTCGAGGAATACCTCATTAATTAATAAATTATTTCTGTAAATACTTAGCTTCCTCTGTGTACAACATGTTACAAGAGCTAGCTATGCTGGTGTTCTCACATGTTTGGGTCTTTTTTCAGTAGAAAACATGGTTACATATAAATTAAATACTTTTCATACTCCAATGTTATATGCAATATATAGTTATGAAAAAGTTCCACATGGCACGGGGACTACTACATTGGCTGATGTTCTTCCTCAAACTCATACAAAATTCAACAGATAAACCTTGTCAGTTATAAAATCTGCCCCTCTCTCTAGCCCATACCCCTTCTTCTCAAACCTACTGCAATGACCATTGTTAAGGCTCTCACCACTTCTTGAGTCCTTCCAGCCTCAAACTCCTCCAAGATACTCTAGGGTGGCAGTGCAGGGCCACACTGGGTGGGGGAGGCAAAGGTACTGAGAAGAGTGGTTGCAGCCCCTATGCATTAAGCTTCATTAGCCTCTCATGTCACTACAAACAGACATTAAAGCTCTTAAAAAAAAAAAAAAAACAGATGTTTACTATTCAAATACAGCTTTAAGACAAATGCCCTATCCTCCCTTCTAATCAAGTTGCCATCCAAGCCTTCTTATAGAAACATATGGAGCTAACACTGACCTTCCACCATACTAAATCAATAATCATAAAATGCAAATCAAGTCGTGTCATTCTCCCTTCATCCCTTTTCCAAGATTTAAATTCCTTAAAACATCATATAAGGCACTTCCTGATTTGGCTACCTTCCTTCCTCACCTCTTCTACTTGCCATCACCAACCCAAGCTAGCCATATCAAATAACCTGCATTGCTCTGAACATACCTTGCTCTTTCAGGCCTTTTTGTTTTGTCCATGCTACTCCATGTATTAGAAATGTCTTCCCCCTTCTTTGGGCACGTGGCTGACTGTTGTGCATAGACGGAGAGTCAGCACAAACACTGTAACCCCTATGAGGCCCTCCTTAAACTTCAGACTCCTTCCCTCTCTTCCAAAATTTCTTCTTCTAAGCAAAGAGCTAAGGCAGTCTTCCTCTGGATTCCCCTAATATCCCAGATATTAATATGTTTAGTCTAGTCTTAGTACCATATGGTTCAATGGTCCTTACACAGCTCAAGCTCCATCTTGTGAAAGCAACTGGCTTGATCTTGTTTATCGTTGTATCCTCACTGCTTCACACAATGCCTGGCACTTATAGTTAATGTCCAATGAATGTTTAATAAGTTAGAATTAAATTCTCTATACAAAATAGTATTGGACATATGTACATTAATAGAAAATATAAATAATATTGATAATAATGTTCACAGAAAATAGCTGGCCATTATGATTTTTATAATAAATTATTAAACTTATGCTTATACAGGCACCTAATGAAATTTTCGATTTTCATGTCTCACCTGTTTAAATGCTTAAAATCACATTTTTAAAAAGTGTGGTGGTTCTTAAGTTAAAACCACCACTACATTAGTTCTGTTTATTTGGTCATTGTTAAGTAGAATATTTTTTCATTTTAACTACAATAGCTAATTAGCTTTATAATACTAAAGTTGTTCATTTTAATGTTTTTCTTTCCTAAAGGAATGGCCACATATGGAATGAAAGCATTTCATTATCTTTTAACAAGGTGAATGTGCTATTTTGTGTGATTTAGGGCAGTGTGTTATCAAGACTGCCAGCCTCTTATGGGCAACATTATGATTTTCAGATGTGTAATGTGCATTAAAAAACAAGTAGGTATCATGAAATATTAGTGACAATTATATACTGAGCAAGGAAACTGGACAATGTTTGCAAGGGTTGTAAGGATCATGGAAATGAATGTTACTCAAAGTAGAGTGATGATTTATAACCGACTTCCGTCTTCAAATTAGGACCCAAGTAAAAGAAAACGAAATTTAGCAAAGCATTATGGTGTATCATTTCCTGCAGCAGAAACACCCATCCAAACCAGTGCCCTTACTAGGTAGAGTATAAGAAGCAGCAACCTGAGGGAAGCCCACAGGCTTGAAGGGCTACCGGCTGGCTCTTTGTCACCAAACGCAGCAGGTTGAATGCAGACATCACTGAGATATCTTCGCCAACAAAATGAGAGGCAAAGAACCAGGGCAAGAGCTGAGTAGGAGAAAAAAGAAAAAAATTAAAACATCACAAATGTTAAACACATTCATTACACAACTGATGACCTGAACACATATACACAGTGCTAATAAATTTCAAATGCCTATTTTTCAGATGGTGAGCTTACTTTCAATCCAGGTTTACCTATATGTTATGAATAAAATATACACAATATAATACTGTAATCTGTGAACACATTTTGCAAGAGATTCAGAAAAAAGACCAAGTTTAAAACAGTGGAAAGGAATTAGCATTTACGGAGTTCATACCATGTGACAGGAATTGTCTGGGGCCTAATATACACATTGTATCATTTCATGCTTACAATAACCCTAAGAGGTAGGTTTTATCCCCCAGTGCATATGTGAGGAAATCAAACCTCAGAGGTCCAAGGGCACAAAGCAAATAACCAGTGAAAAAGGGATTACAAAACCCCGTTGTATCTAACTGCAAAGCTGTGTATTCTTCCTTACACCATGCTGCTTTCTTCCAGCAATTATTTGCAAATCTCCCTCCCTGGAGAGGACTGTAAAATATTTTAAAATTGTAAGATTAAGAGATTTCTTTTGTTAGAGTTTAATTTTGGTTAATAGAGAACCAAATAACCTAGGGACAACTAGGAGACTTAACTTTAGAAAGTGTTAAGTTTAAACAAAGCATAACAAATATGAATTTTCATTTGATTTTATGATTTATGTTTCTAGGTCAATTCTGTGAATAATATTCACAACTAAGCCTTAAAAACTGTAAAAAAAAAGTAAAAAAATATTTTTTAAAGCTTTTGGAAATGAATCATGTGGAAGAAGCTCAAAACTGTGTGTGATAAACTTTAAAGAAAAGTTCAGTTATAGTTTTCTTTAATGTTTTGTATAATTTTCCAGTTGGTAAAGATTAACTTGAAATAAAGATGAAAAATACTATATTAATATTAACTTCTAATATTTTATTTCAAATTAGCATTGTTAATTTGAAATATCCACAAATGTCAAAAAATGGATGCACAATTAATGGCTAGTTCATTTCCTGACCCTCATCCCTCCCAAAATAAAAGTCTGTTCCTAGTCTTTTCTGACTTTCTTGAAGAAAAAACACATAATAAACTGATATATTTTACCAAATCGCTCTGGAGTATATCTGACAGAAATCTGCTTGTATTAACATGCCTGAACTCTGACTTCTCACTACAAAACTAAAACATTTTTTTTGTTACTAACTGGACACAAAAGAGAGGAAGAGGGAAGGTAAGTATCACAATGCACAGCCTGAAAGAACCATTAAACGTAAATAAACATGCCATTTTCACGAGTGACTGCAGAGCAGGGAAAGGAGAGCATTCCTTTGGAGCAGACTACTGACTAATAAAAGATCAAAGGTCTATACCTCACAATGCTATAAATAAAAATGTATTTTTTCCTCGTGACCTTCTCTGTGAGGAATAAAGTGTGCACGGTAAATGTAATTACTTAGTAAAGCCACAGCCTCATTGTGCTCCCGCAGCTGATCATAAAACGTCTTCCTACTCTGTTTCATCAACTGCTGTACCAGGCAGCCTGCGCGCCTACCGATGGCCGAGGCCATCTGGCTTGTGTCAAAGCCAGCGCACAGGAAGAAAGGGAGTGATGTCACTCTGCAGGTCAGGCAAAGAACAAAGATGCATTCTACAATTAAAAGTTAAGGGCCTCAAATGCTGGGGGCCCTCTAGCAGGATATGACTGTGATTTAATGCTCCAACTCGCTTGCACTTATTTCTACCCAATAGCCACGGCTCCATCTAGTGGCAAATTAGTTTTGCCCAGTTTTCTTTAAAAGCAACTCTGAAAGTACTACATTAGCACCAATAAAGTAGAGCAACTAAAGTGATCCATAAGTTTTAGAGCAGTGTAGTCTTTTTGGCTGAAGAATACAAAAAGTATGATTTGTCACACTGTTCTTCATTTTAAAACTCTACAAAGCATGCATTTTATAGGTTAGGATTGATAAAAACCTTAATTATTTTAATACTTTAACCCTAATTATAGTGAAAAAGCAGCCATTTTTACAAAATGCATGCAAAGTGACATTACGTATGCACTACTCTGAAAATATGCAGCTGAGATGTAAAGTGAAAACTGGTTCTAAAGAATAGATAGATGCATGCATCTGGATGCCTTGGTGAAATCAAACTCATTATCTTATACTTCCAAAAAACAAAAGAATCATAGTTAAAATGGCTCTAACATGTCATACCAAGAGCAACTCTTCTCTAGAACAGAAAAAGAAATATTTTTATGCTGAAATTATTTAACCAAATTAATTTTTCACTAATGATTTGCATGTGTAAATGAAATAAAAGACTTTGAAATAAATGTCTGCAGTAAATGAAATAAGAGATTTTGAAAACCAATGTAAAATACAGAATGCATTTTAATGAAAGATGGGATATCATAACAGATATGTGTGAGCTATAGGATCAGATGGCCTGGGTTTGAATCCTGCCCCTAACTAGTTGTATTACTTTGGACAATTCACTTACTCTATCAATGACTCAGCTTCCTCAACTCTAAAATAAGTTAATTGATAAAAATGACTTGGAACAACTCCTGGCACATAGTATATGTTCAGCAAATGTTAGCTTTGTTATTATTTAAGTGTACAAATATTTGCTTTATTTTAAAATTATATGAATTAGAAATTTGTAATGGTCCATTTATACCCAATCCTATTTAGAATTAGCAGGCCCATTCTCCAAACACAGAGTCCTCTTTAGGCCAGAAAACTAACCATTCCTTGATGGATTTCCACAGTGAATTACTGTAATGAAAACAGTGGGATAGAGATATCCTAAGGACAAGAGCTGATGAAACCCTTGGCGTGTAGCAAGCACTGTTCTAAGCACTTCACATTTATTAATTCTTTTAATCCTCATGGTCTTATGAGATACATATTATCATTTTCTTATTTTTATATGAAGAGACTGAGATATAGGGAAGTTAAATAATTTGCCTAAAATCTTACAGCTAGTAAGAAGCAGAGCCCTTAACTAATTGGACTGAATGCTTTAATAGCTTTGAACCTGGGCCATCTAGCTCCAGGGCCAGCGCCATTGATCACTAAAAAAATGCCAATTAAAAGACTGAGGTGCCAACTCTAGATACTCTGATTCTGTTTCTCTACTAGATAATGTGGCTGATAATAAACACTTAAGTATTAAATTAATTCAAGAAGATTATTTAAAGATTCTCTCCCTTCACACAGTAAAAATAAATAAATAAAATAGGGAGTTAAGTAAGGGAAAAATCTGAGACATACTCAGATTCCAGGATTTGATCTTTGTTTCACCAGATGCAACTTCCCTTCCTCTTTCATGCTCAAAAATTTTCTCTAAACTCCCTAGATATACTTTTGTAATATATCCTGAAGACTCCATTTGAACTTACTAAAGCCTCAGTATGTTGATGACCTTGGTACTTTTGAGGGTCAAACAAACTAACAGCTACTCCCTCTTCCCCTGCCCTCACAAAAAATTCAAGTTTCAATTTGGTAGCTTTCTTCCCATTGCATTCCCTGAGCTGCCTGGGTGACCCTTGCCAGAAACAATCCTAGTCCAGAAAAAGAGGCAAAAGAATCACATGTTTCTGAGTGGTGACAATCTTTGGCAAAAGAATGAGAATTAAACACCCTGTAGAAACCAGCACTGAGCAAGGGCCATCCAGAATATCTCTAATTCTCCAAGTTTATCCTCAATTTCCTTACATTTGTATTGCCTTTGATTCAAATAATTGCACAGATAAATAACATTTATAGATAATCAACACATTATTTTTTAATGTCAGACATGCCTTATGCATCTTTCTATTTCCCAAAATATCTAGTACATCATTCTGAAAATATTTGGTATTAAAAAAAATATTGAATGAACAATCCTAATAAGCAGTATTACACTATGTGTTGAGAATAGAATTAGATTGCATAATTGTCTATTATTTCCTGCGTAAAACTTTTTAATGATTCCCCACTGCATATTGCGTTTCCCAAACCATGTTCTGAGAAACAGGAAATACCCTTTCAAACAAGCTTAGTAGTCAAATAATTGTGGAACTGCTATCCCAGGGTCTGAGAGGCTTTATAGTACATACACCTGCTTAACTTTGTCTCAACTGGTGTCTCTCAAATAATTCTGACCACACAAAACCCCTTTCTTTCCTATCACCATCCCACTGAATACATTCTGGTAAATCCTTTGGATAAAGTCCAAATTCCTAAACAAAGCATCCAAAGTTCTAAATCTAGCTGCTGTCCAACTCTCCAGCCTTTTCTCTTGCCATAACTACATGCTCCGCCACGTCATACTCCTGCCATACCAATAAACTTGTAATTTCCCCGAAATAAGTCTGCTGTTTCCTGCTTCCACCCCTATGTCTTTGTTCAAACTATATCCTTACTCTCATTGTCACCACTTCCAACTCCCACCCACCACTCCCAACCACTCCTATTTTGATCCCCACTGAGGTACCACGCATGCTAGCACATTCCCAGTAACCATTCTCAGAGTACTGATTTGCTTACATCTATGTCTCCTTCTAGACTATAAACCTCTTAAGTGCAGGAATGGTGTCTTTTTCATCTTTCTATCCCAGTACCTGGCACCTAACAGTTATTCACTTATTGAGTGAAAAAAAAAATGACTGTTTCCATGGAACTGATTGTTCAGGATTATCATTTTCCACCCTGCCATCTCTGCCATTTCAATAGCTAATGGTGCTTACAGGTAATAATTTGAATTAAAACCAGTTGGTTCCTCCATAGGAATCAGAAGTTTTTATGAAGAGGTAGGAAGTTGAAAATACAATCTGACTCGAGAGCCAAAGATAATTCAAATGCCCTAATTTGATCAAACATTTTTACTTTTCCATTGATTGCCCCCTCATGCCACAACTCTGACATCCAAAAATTTGACTAAAGTTAGTTTTTGGTGTGGGTTTATTTTTATTTCCTTTTACTTTTTTCCTTGCAGTTGAACAATAAACTGCCAAAGAAAGATGGTATAAACAGGAAATCTAAAGAACTCACAAAGCTGATTATTAGCTCCAGAATAAATGAGCTGATTGTGCTAGTGGATTTAAAGTGGCAAATGTAAAGGTCAAAGCCCTTTCCAATAAATGACAAAGGAATGTCTACGTCACTGGTTTTCCACTGGCTGCTAAAATGTCCCCCCAAAACTGCAGGGATCAAAAGAGAGTTGACAAATTTGAATTTTGACAAGACAAAATAAAACCAAAAAGCCCCAAACCCTACTCTTACCATGAAAGATAAAGAACATAGTTTTGTGAGAATATTTTCTCATTGTGGCTATTTTTTTTTTTCATTTTATTATTAAAGAAGAAACTTTCATCATGGACCAGCATTTGGGAACCACTAATCTAACTCTACTACAAAGTTTTATGAAAATGTTTTCCTTTTTATCAGCACAGTGTCTGACATCTAGTTTATGCTCAACTAATGTTTGTTGTATTTGCTGCTGTGAGTTTGACAGCATCTCAGTATTTAAAGACTTTCCTCATGAAATCAGTGTCTGTTCAGAGCCTCTGCCCATTTTTTGACTGGATCATTTGTTTTTTTGTTGTTATTGAGTTGTATGAGTTCTTTGTATATTTTGGATATTAGGCCCTTATCAGAGGTGTTCCTTGCAAATTTATTTTCCCATTAGGATAGTTGTCTCTTTACCTTGTTGATGGTTTCTTTTGCTGAGCAGAAGATTCTTAGTTGGATGTAGTCTCATTCATTTATTTTTTGCTTTAACTTCCCTTGCCTTTGAGGTCAAATTCATAAAATCCTCTTTAAGTCCAAGATCCCTGAGTTTCGTTCCTATGTTTTCTTCTATGCATTTTATTGTTTCAGGTCTTATATTCAGGTCCTTAATATATTTTGATATAATTTTGGGGTGTGGTGATAGACAACAGTCTAAATCATTCTTTTGCTGGTGGCTTTCCAGTTTTCCCAGCACCCATTTATTGAAGAGGCTTTCCTTTCTCCACTGTATGTTTTTGGCTTTTTTTGTCTAAAATTATTTTCTCATATAAATATGGGTTTACTTCAGGACTCTTGATTCTGTTCCACTGGCCATGTGTCTGTTTTTCTGCCAATACCATGCCGTTATGATTACTGTTGTTTTGTAGTATAATTTGAAGTCGGGCAGAGTGATGCCTCCAGCCTCGTTCTTTTTTCTCAGGATGGCTTTGGCAATTTGGGGTCTTTTGTGCTTCCATACAAATCTGATGATTTTTGTTCTATTTCTTTAAAAAATGCTGATGGAATTTTCATGGGGATTGCATTAAATCTGTATAATGCTTTAGGTAATATGGTCATTTTACTATGTTGATTCTTCCAATCCAAGAACACAGAATATCTTTCCATTTCTTTGTATCTTCTTCGATTTCTTAACAGGGTCTTGTAGTTTTCATTATATAGGTCCTTCACATGTTTCATTAAATTTATTCCTAGGTATTTTATTCTTTTTGTTACAATTGCGAAAAGAATTATTTTTTTCACTTCTTTTTCTGACACTTCATTATTAGAGTATAGGAACGCTATGGATTTTTGAACGTTAATTCTAGATACAGAAACTTTACTATATCTGCTTATTGTTTCTAACAGTATTCTTGTGGAGTCTTTAGGGTTTTCTATGTAGAGAATCATGTCATCTGCAAACAGTGACAGTTTGACTTCTTCATTTCCTATCTGAATGCCTTTTATATCTTTCTCTTGTCTGATTGCACTCGCTAGGACCTCCAATGTTATACTGAATAACAGTGGCGATAGTGGACAGCCTTGCCTTGTTCCTAATCTAAGAGGGAAGGTTTTTAGTTTTTCACCATTAAGTATAATGTTGGCTGAGGGTTTGTCACAGATGGCCTTTATTATGTTAAGGTACTTTCCTTCTATACCAATATTGTTAAGTGTTTTGATCATAAATGGATGCTGTATCTTGTAGAAGGCTTTTTCTGCATCTATTGATATGATAATATGATTCTTATTTTCTAATTTCTTTATGTAGTGTATCACATTAATCAATTTGCATATGTTGAACCATCCTTGTGCCCCTGGAACGAAGCCCACTTGATCATGGTATATAATCTTTTTAATATGTTACTGTATTCAGTCCACTATTATCTTATTTAGGATTTTTGCATCTGTGTTCATGAGAGATATTGGTTTGTAGTTTTCTTTGTTTGTGTTATCCTTACCAGGTTTTGCTATCAGAGTAATACTGTCCTCATAAAATGAGCTGGGAAGTATTGCCCCCTCTTTGATTTTTTGGAAGAGTTTGAGGTGAATAGGTATTTAATCTTCTTTGAATGTTGGGTAGAAGTTACTGGTGAAGCCATCTAGTCCGGGACTTTTACTTTTTGCTAGGTTTTTGATGATTGTTTCAATTTCCATACTGCTGATTGGTCTATTTGGATTTTCCAGTTCTTGATTAAGTCTAGGAATATTGTATTTTTCTAAGTACTGGTCCATTTCTTCTAGGTTATTATATTTGGTGTTATATACTTTTTCATAGTATTCTTGTATGATCCTTTGTATTTTGTGATGTCAATCATTAATTTCCCCTATTTCATCCCTTATTTTGTTTATTTGTGTCCTCTTTTTCCTTTAGTGAGTCTAGCCAGGGGTTTGTCAATTGTATCAACCTTCTCAAAGAACCAGCTCTTCATTGCATTTATTTTTGCTACTGTTTTTTTGTTTTCAATTTCATTTATTTCTGCTCTAATTTGGATTATTTCTTTCCTTCTGTTGACTTTCAGCTTCCTTTGTTCTTCTTTTTCTAGTTTTTTCAGATGAAGCGTTAGGTTGTTTATTTGAGCTCATTCTTGTTTTTGGAGGTACGCCTGTAATGATATGAAATTTCTTCTTATGACTGCTTTTGCCGTGTCCCAGAAGTTTTGATATGTTGTACTATCATTATCATTTGTTTATATGTATCTCTTGATCTTTTTATTTCTTCTCTGACCCAGTTATTCTTCAGTAGCATGTTGTTTTATCTCCATATATTTGTGGTTCTTCCTGATTTCTTTTTTCAGTTGATCCCTAGTTTCAGAGCATTATGATCAGAGAATATGGTTGGTATGATTTCAACCCTCTTATATTTGTTGAGGCTATCTCTGTGTCCCAGTATATGGTTGATTCTTGAGAATCCTCCATGCACACTAGAGAAAAATGTATAAGCAGCTGTTTGGGGATGGACGGCTCTGTAAATGTCAATTATGTCCAGTTAGACGAATGTGTCATTTAAGGATGTTATTTCCTTATTGATTTTCTGTTTGGATGATCTGTCCATATCTGACAGTGGAGTATTTAGGTTCCCTACTATGATAGTGTTTTGGTCTGTTTCTCCCTTTAGTTCTGTTAGTAATTGCTTTATATATTTCGGGGCTCCCTGATTGGGAGTATAGATACTAATAAGTGTTAT